>JABTTQ020001817.1:0-164573 GCA_016081115.2 Rehmannia glutinosa | reverse complement strand
GAAGTTACGTATTGTTTAAATTTCTCCAACTATATCAAACTCATCTATCCCATCACCAACTAAATCACAACCCACCTCCAAACCCCAAAGAAAGTACAAACCACGCGACCAAACAAAACCATTCAAAGCCTTAATCAATCACCCATGCCAAACCTTACCACAAAATGTCTTTTGAATGAACGAAGAACTTGACCCAACGAAGGTACGTCAGAAAAGTCAAAGGAGTTTGGTTTATTTGATGTCCATGCAATTTTTGTTCTATCGGCGGAGGTTGCTCAAGAAACCCTCGACGGGACCAATGAGTTGCTTAAGTTGAACCCGTCAGGGCCTGGGAACCAACCGGCAATTAAAGTCTTCGCGTGATTATCGGAACAAAAGATCCTACGCTCGTGTTTGCGGAAATAAAAATGTGTTCGGAAAGAATTACCGAATACGTCAGGATTTAAGATACGAAGAGCTCACATTGTTGATTGTGATAAATCGAATGGGTCAGCGAGAGGTTTGTGTTTAATGGGAAACACAATGAGGATTTTCGCTTTATCATCGCATTCGATCATCACATGACGGAATAATTTAGGATAGAGACGGTGAATGGAGGTTTCTGAGGATTTACGGATGGCCGGAAGACCCGAATAAACACCCCACGCGTGGGAACTCCCGCACAATTTGATAGGATCTCAATCGGTGGCTAGTTGTGTAAAAAGTATGGTGATTTTAATGAAATCCATACAATTTTGAAAAAGTTTATGGAGGTCAAGCATTATAACCTCATGAACGCTTCATGAAGCAATTCAGAAGCTCGATTAAGAGGATCTAGGCTACTTAAGGGTACTCATTTACGTGACCAATGGACAAGAGGAGATGACAAATTTTCAAGCAGTTGATGACTCTTGGAAATTCGGTGTGGGTTGACTGATTCATCTTATCATATCCAACATTTGCCAAGGGTGGCGTCGGATCCTCATCCATTATTAATACAATGGGAAGGAGATGGCAACTCATAGAAATGGAAGAAAAGGAAGCGAAGAATGAAGCTCTCTGATTCGAAACTATGTGGCTAATGGATGAGAGCCAAAAAGTGGTAAATGATAGTTGAAATCAAAGTATAGGGACCCAACAACACGTCGATGTTACAATAAAAAATAGAGAGTGCGGTTAAATTTGCGAGCATGGGAACATTCGTGATTTAGGGAATATTGAAAACCAAATAAAAGCTTTGCGAAGCTCAACTTCAAAAGAGCACAGTTCCCCATCCGCATAATCCAGTGGGCGTAGAAAGCAGCCTTGAACTTAAACTGGTGATTTATATCATAAACAAAGACTTATGTGGCAACAACGTTCTCGGAAAATTGGTTGAAAGAAGGCGACAAAAATGGCAAATTTCTTTCAGAACCGCATCAGGGAAGAAAGAAAGAAATAACATTCATAAAATCACTTTATTAACGACAAACGGTGGGTAGAAGATGATGAGCAAATTTTGAAAAAAATTTGAATCATACTTTCATCGGTGTTATTTGCCGCTACTTCCTAGCACGGATATGGAGAGAGCCTGATGCACTTGAACAAAGAACAACGCAAAAATGAATGAGCCGTTGATCCAACCTCGTCTAGGAAGAGATTACGGCTTTGGCACCGCAAATGCACCTACTTAAAGCTCCTTACGAGATGGTATGCGCTCGCTATTTTCTTTCAAAATTTTGGCCTACTATCCAACCCAATGTTGTGTCCATGTCACTCTTAATATTCTTAATGGTAAGATGAGTCCAAAGATTATAAATCACGCACTTTATCGCTTCCATTCCAAAAGAAAAACCCACTCTCTACTCTGAGTTTTGGCTATTAGTTTATGTAATGTGATTTAAAATTATCTCAAAACCATTGCTAATAGGCTAAAAAAAAAAATTCTTCCCCCTCATTCATCCTAGCTCAATCCGCTTTCGTCATAAGGTGGGTTAATCACCGATAACGCCCTATCGCTTTCTGAGATTTTTCATCACATGAAAAATAATTTGACTAAAAATAGAGATCTTTTGCGCTAAGTTGGAGTTACGCCAGTAAGGCCTATGATCGTGTTGAATGAGTATTTCTCAAAAATGTTATGCTTAGGATGGGTATCTGTCAATCTTTTGTGGAGCTTATAAATGAGTTGTGTGAGTTTGGTCTCTTTCTCCTCGTGTTGGTTAACGGTATCCCTAAAAACATTTTATCCCTCGTATGGGTTCCTAAGCAAGGAGACCCAAACGATAGTATTATTTTGGAGAGCAAATAATAAAGGAGGTGGATAAAACGGTAGAAATTATTAAACTTACGAGATAGGCATCCGGGCAACGGTAATCAATTTTGAGAAATCAGCCATCTCATTCAACAAAAGGATTTTTGCTCAGAAGTAAAGTCGGGTTGAATTGGCTACAAGGACGGGGTTGACATTGTGGATAAACATGCAATTTACTATTTGCCCACAATTGCAGGAAGATCAAATCGAAATATTCGTGGGGATTATTGATCGAGTTAAGAAAAAAATGATAATGGAAGAGTAACGCCCCTATCGACGGCTTATCACCCATTAAAGCAAAAGATAGACAAGCTATCCTTGCCTTATATCATGAGTTGTTTCTTGATACCCGAGAAATTTGCCAACAACTTGCATCAATTGTTGGTAATTTTTGGTGGGGTCGTGAAAGATACGGAAATGAGGATACATTGGATTTCATGATCGTTTGCCAGGCCGCCGAAATCCTTGGGGATTTTGAGATTTGAGATCATGTTGTAATGAGGCTATGCTCGCTAAGCAAGGATGGAGACTTATTAATGAAGATCAACCGATTTTAGCTCGCATCCTTAAAAAGCGAGATATTACCCTACGACAAATTTCTGTAGGCCGACTAAAAGCTATAATCCCACTTATGTTTTGGAGAAGATTATCACCTAGAAATTCTTCAGAGGGGCCTCTCAGTGGAATGTTGGAAATGGAGAAAAGATATGCATTTGGAAAGACCACGCCGGACCAACCGAATTTTCGTATTTCATCGCCGAATGGAGAATGGCCCTTGAGAAGCAAAGTGGCATCTACATTAATAGAAGGAAAATCATGCATGGAAATAGGAACTATTGGATGAGATGTTTACTCTCAAGATATCGCTTTGATTAAGGCCATCCCTTCTCGGACATTTTAGCATCGGATAAGCTAATTTGGCACCACACGAATGATGGCGTTTATCGAAAGTGAAATCGATAAAGTCGCAAAATTTTTAAAATAAGGAAGCGATTCTGCGTCCTTTTCTTCATATCTAGTATCAACCGGACTACCGTGGAAATGGATCACGGAAGTTAGAAGTCCCCCCCCAAAACTTGCAGTTTTCTTGTGGAAGTGTGTGCACGGTATACCCTACGGCTTTAACTAGTTAAACGTGGGAGTTAATGCTTGATACCTCATGCCATTATGAGATGTGGGGCTGAGTTGAAGACATGGAAAGATGCTATCCGCGGATCGTCCTCGTCAATTTTTGTGGGCGACATGTCCTTTGCGATTAAGGCTTAATTCGATGAAAAATCGGAGAACAATTGGGGATTGGATTCGGAGACGCCTCAAGGATGGAGGACTGGGAATCACAAGAAAATTTTTGCAACTACATTATGGCTGGCCCGTATGCAAGCGAATATGCATACTCAATCGTAAAAATTGATGGAACATGTCAGCGTGTTAACAAGGCCACCAAAGTCGGATGGAGTTTAAGGAATCTAAGGTATTGTTCGATTTTATTTTAGCTTACCGCAAGTGTACGGATAATGCTATAGAAAAGTGGTAGGCGTCGATTCATGGAGACTAATAAATTTATGTACTAAGATTGAACTAAGATAGATTTATTTTTGTTTAGACTATTATTGTAATTTGATGATTGTGTTGTGAGATTAAGACAAGATAGACTACTAAAACACAAGACTAAGATAGCAATTGATAAAGTATTAAGATAATGAAATGGATTTTGAGTTAAGGTTTAGATTAATATCCCTCTTGTTGTTTTGACTTTTCATTCCAAATGTCTTCTTAAAGCTTTCTTGAGTTCTTTAGTCTTTACCCTTTTGATTAAGTTTTCCATTTATCCTGGATGATTCAAAGTTAGTTTGTCGACAGACACAACTAATTTACTTGGACCGACACTTTTTCTTCGAGCACTAATTGCAACTCAGTTGTTTCATCAGATTCTTCGCTCAACTTCTACGATCTTCAACTTCACCGCTTCTTTACTCATATTTCCTATCCTATCTACATACGAGTTAAATTCAAATAGAAAATGGTCGCCAACTTCTAATCTAAGTTTTGCATGCATCATCAAAATCTGTATAAATTTCCAAACAAAAATAAGTACATGTTTATTAATATTAAATACTTTCAAATGATTTTGTTAACCCATTTAATCCAAGCCAAGTTATTATCAATATTCCTATAAGGCGATCACAAAAGATATTTTATCCTCTCTCGAGATGCGCGTATAAAACGTGAATTGAAATACTTATGCTAAAGATCTCTACTCAAATGAAGTACTCAACTCCCAAAAGTGCAAAGATCAAATGTCCTCACAAATACTTACAAATCTACGATTCATGCAAATATTTGTGTCGAGTACTCAAGATCTAATAATTTGAAACTCATCTCTCGAATTGTGAATCAATATATCAAATAAGCTTAAACATCGAGTCAAAGTTGATAAAACAAGAATAATTTCAAAGTACTCAAATAAGCTTCTCAGATAATAACTTCAACTAAGATTAAAACATCCAACAAGAGTTCATTAATCTCTTGCCAAAACCCGGAAATCTAAAAGTTTAGCTACACATGATTTCTAAACCACTCATGTGATAAATTGTTCATAGCCATGGCAACTAAAAATGAAAGATGAAAACTACAAGAGAAAGCAAAAGAAAAACTTAGGAAAGTCGACAATCTCTCGATGTATCTCCGTTCTTGAGCCCGTGCAACCCGATTGTCTCCTTGATGTCTTCTTTCCAAGAATAGACTGCCTTGTGTGTTGTAGATCCCAAAAATGTTCTAATATTATTGTGTGCCCCCCCAAAAGCCTTTATACCTTACTTTCAAGTTTAGGCACAATGCTGCGATTATGGATTCGAGCACAGAGACGCACGGGTCGTGGCGCCCGCACGGGCTACCCGTATGCGCCATCCCGTGAGAGCGGGGTTGATTTTGCAAACACGCACGGTCGTGGCGTGCCTTTGACGCTACCCGTGATGCGTGATGCCGTAAATGCAATTCTCCGATGGCGCACGGGTGGTGCGTGATGAGCACTGTAAGGCACCTGTATGGCGCCCATGCCGTCAGCCTTTAGAGCGCTTTCTTCAGTGGGCACGGTGGTGCTCTGGTGGCACGCCAACCCGTGCGCCTCCCGTATTCTTCTTATACGCTCATCTTCCGCCTCATTTTCGCTCACTTTTCGTATACTCACTCAATTCTCCGTGTTTCCACTTTTGCAATGCTCGTATTTGTATTCAATTTGCTTCATATATCATGAAATTCCTATAAAACAAGCAAAGTGTAATATCTTTTCCACAAAGGAGAATATGTAACATTTTACACGTATATGCATGTTTACCTATCATTATAGCTTAAATATGCCCCAAAAATACATGCAAACTCACACATATCGTATGCTTTAACTATCGGCTCCAAAAAGAAGATCAGAGAATCGATGCCACCCTCACAAGATATGTTCAAAATAAATTCAGATGATCGGTTTGAAAGGGATAGGCACCTGATTGGGCGCTATTCGGGACCATAGAGGACAGTTATAAAAGTCTTTTATCGCTTTCCTCCTGTGGAATATGAGGCGGATATTGCCGCTATAGCTTGCTTGAAGAAGGGTTAATCCCCGCCGAGAGTTTGGGGCCGCAAAAATGGTGACAAACCGATAGCTTTGATCAAGTTTTCACAAATTATCCATGGTTCGTAAGATCTTTCTTACCTTGGGAATATTATCCAAGACATTTTAGTGTTCTCTAATAATTTCGATTTTTTTCGAGTCTAGTTTTGTTAAACGTAGGGAAATTCGTTAGCGCATCATTTAGCACATATGGGGCTTTTTCCCTCGATGCTTGCCTCGAAGAAGTCGGAAATGCTCCTAAGCATTTATCGAACATTGTAATGGCTAAGCCTCCTGTACTGATTTATTGCATTGCATTTTCCTCAAAAAAAAAATGACCACATATATGATACTCTATACATGAGTCATGTAAATACCAAATCTACCACACGTATCCCATTCTTAGTTATAAATGAAAGTACTTTTTTTTATTTATAAATATAAAAAAATGAGACATATGTTATTCATCTATGCAAATGTACTTACTCCCAAGATGCTCATCTATGCAAATGCACTACTCCCAAAAGATAAAGATATAGCATGGATAATACTAACTCTAAATGAAGAAATCTGTGGGCTTAAATGACTTTACCACCACAAGAATGGGATGAGGTCGGGGGTCAAAATCCTGTGCCTCCATCAACTTTGCTTGTGGGTGGAGGGCGGGTTCATATCCCTACTCCATCAAATCGGGGCATATGAAAGTGAAGATTTGGTGAACTCATCTTGAATAAAGATCCGTGGGTTCGATTTATAGAGATCGTTATTAGTAGATTGGGTCGAACATAATTTGTTTTCTTTACCCTCGGTGATCTCGGTTGTACGTCGCCACCCTGCCGGCTAACACCGGGCCAAGTCGTCAAATATCCCGCTGATTTCGCTTAAGGCGGCAATGAATGAGGAGTTTGATTGTTGCTTCAAGATACTGTGCTGTAGTTCTTGGGGTTCAGCTTATCAAAAAAAAAAAAAAAAAAAAAAAAACTCTAAATGGTTGATCGACTTTTAAGTCCCCAACTCTATTAACTCTTTAGGCTTAGTTGTGTAGATGACGAAGTAGCATTTGCATTTACGGGTTGTTTGGCTCCCCATTTATAAAAAAATGAAATAAAATCGACTGCATTTCTACATTGAGACAAGTGCCAAAAGTTGATATGTGACATGGTCCACACTATATTATTGAAATTAAATAATAGCACTAAGTTTTTTTAACAGTAAAACTAGTTAATAATCACACCATAGCCACATCAACCAGATAGCATAAAAACATCCCATTTCATGATACTGCCAATATGTAAATGATCAAAACTTTTAATAATGAATTAACAGTAAATATGTTTTTTCTGAAATTATATATCCTATGAAGAGAGAGAGAATGAGAATAAAACCACAAAACTCTAAAAGTCTTAACTACTCGACCATTATCCGATTCCCATGAACAAATATATATGCTAATCAATTCAAGTTGCACAAATATTATAAACTAAAAATAGCAAAGATCAAGGATATAATAATTACAATAAAAGTTGTAATACACAATGAGCCAACAAGATAAATCACTTGATTACACATTACAATATATGATAAAATAATATCAAGATCCTCCTGTAGAGATTGGAGAAAGCAAAACATACGTGCGAATAAAACAAAAGAAAAGAAGAAAGGGACTGGCAGCCTAACATCAACACCAAATCAATCAGCACTGTCCAGCAAAATAAAGGAAAAGATTTTTGGCCCTTTGCATCTTTCACCTGTCAAAATATCAAAGAATAGGATACCTTTTTCTTTGTCAGAAAGTAAACGGAAAAATAACTCCTCAATATTGTCAAGTAACCTCAATTGTTTAGCTCCATTTTCAAAGTCATAATTATTATATTCCATTATTATATATATGAATTTAAATAATTGTGATCACCTTCTTAAAACTTATCCACTTATGCACAATGTTCAAGTAATCTACTTTGTATGTTGAGCTATTTATGATTTTAAATAATTTTTTTTTTTGATCGGTATGATTTTAAATAATTGTGATTATTGTAAATGTCCTAGAAATTATCCACTTATGCACAATATTTAATGGGTTATTATAATATGAGCTCACAATCACAAATACATTCAGATTATTAAGTTTTGCATCCTGATACAACAAAGATCAAATTGCGTTTGGATGGATGGTGGATGGATTTAAAATTAAGAATTTCAAAGTTCACGATGATAAATCTATTAATATTCTAATGATACAATAAATTTAAAATAGGATGGCGCTATTTGTCCCCAAGATTTGATTAATACACCCCACTCCCAATATTTACAAAAATGCCAGTGTTAAAAAGACTATGATAATCTGGCTTTAATAAAATAAAAACAGTGTACACGATCGAAAAAAGTGATTTTTTTCCAAAATAAGTCGAAAACATCTTTTTCAAAACAAAAGCTGTTTAAGTTGTTTTTTCCGAGAAAAATTGGAAACAATATTTTTTTTTCGAAAAATCTGATTTTTTTCTTCCAAAAACGATTTTCCCAAAAAAAAAGCTTAAAATTTCCCAAAAGTTGTTTCTCTTTTTTCACGGAAAAGTCGATTTTTTCCAGCTTTTTTTTTTTTCTCAAAAAGTTGCGAGATTGAATAGTGGTAAAAAATATTTTAGTTGAAAAAAGATGAATTTTTGAGATTGTGATTGGATGTGAGATGGAAAAGTAATGATGAAAGTTGATTTGATTTAAGAATAAGAAAATAATGATTGGTAGTTAGAAATGTGTGAGTGAAATGAATAGTAAAATTTGTGGGAGAATGTGTAATAATGATTAGTTTTTGTGAAAAAAATGTGTAGATGTGATTGGTGATAGAAAAATAAAGAAAAAGTGAAAAGTAGAGAATATTATATTTTCCGAAAATTTTCATAAACAATCATATGTTTACGTTGTAAAAAAATTTCTCTAGCGGAACGAAAATGAATTTTATTTTTATCCAATCGCGGCTAAGGTGCGATTGGATATACTTTCATTTTGAAAATTTTCATTTATTTAGAGAATAGTAGTGGAAAAAAATGGAGAAAAAAAGATGAATTTTGAGAGTGTGATTGGATGTGAGATGAAAAATGAATGATGAAAGTTGATTTGATGTGAAAATAGTAAAATAATGATTGGATGTGATTGATAGTTAAAAATGTGTGAGTGAATGAATAGTGAAATTTGTGGGATAATATGTAATAATGATTAAGTTTTGTGAAAAATGTGTAGATGTGATTGGTGAAAAAAAGTGAGAAAGGTGAAAGTGAGAATAGTATATTTTTTTTCATAAAACAATCGCATGTTTGGTCAAAAAAAAATTCCAATGAATTAAATGAATTTCGCCACATCCAATCGCAACCTTATTTTTTCCACTGTTTTTTCTTTTTTCCAAAAATCATTGAACAAAACGAATTTTTTTTCGGAAAAAAGTGATTTTTTCCAAATTTTTTTTTTGATTTTTTTCAGTTAGAGTTTTTTAGTTTGGATGGTAAAATTGGAAATATAGGTGTGGTGTATTAAGTAATTAGATGGATTTGTAAAATAGGGATGAAGTGTATGTAAAAATATGGCGTATTAATTAAATATTGGGGTGCAAATAAATACCACCCTTTAAAATATTAAATTGAATTCTATTTCAAGTTTTTTTAAATCTTTGTAGCGTATTTCAAATCCAAATTAGACGAAGCCATTCAAAATCATCCACTCAAATCTAGATCCTTCCATCAAATACAAATTGCAACTTAAAACTTTGAGACTTCATTTAGATAGAATAACCTTGAAGCTATGGGTTTCAAATTTATAATAATAAAATAATTGAGCTTGTTTAGTAATCTCGTAAATTGATTTTAAATGTTAGGCTCATATTTTAAGTTATTTTTTTAATTATTATGGTGGATTTCAGAAATACATCTCTTATATGTAGTTATTTGAAATCGTCCTCAAATCTAAATCTTTATATCAAAATGCAACATGAGGGTATTCATGGAAACTTGATAAATTACTCAAATTTTATGTCAGCAGAAACAATTGTATAATTCATGGCTAATAAATTAAGCATACAAATCCAAATAGAAAAGTTGAGGAAAAATTACCATTGAAAGGGATGACTACTTGGTGATGGCATAGATAGCATATATGATTCCAGGAATATAACCCAAGATCGTCAGTAGCAAACAAATCCAGAATTCAACCTGTACACATATTTACAATATCCAAATTGTTAATTCATTTTTTTAAGTAAACAATTGATAATTACTCAGTGCATCTAAGTTTTAAGTTTATTTTCAATTTAATCTTCCTAAGCACAAACAAAACATATACACATATATGCCAAACATCCAAACACTCCTAAGTAATGAACGGACGAAACGTAATTTGCCCAAGTGGTAAAAAAATTGATATGATAAAAAAAATAGGGTTTGAGTTCCACTAACAAATTCATATGTCGAAGTCAATTTATATAATAATTTTTTATTTCATATTTAATATCTTCAAATACAAATGATTAATCATTTTTGCTTAATGAGTAAAAATTGGAAATTGTAACGTTCGATATATACGTATGCAACTTTCTCCCTAAGAAAAAAATAATCATAAAAAATCTATTACACCAAAATATTTCAAATGGCAACAGAAAACATAAATAGTAAGACTTGATCGCAAATCCTCGTAATTTGGAGAGGACTAAGTTAACTAAGAAAACAAAATATACAATCCATCATTTAAAAGAAAAAAATCACTACAATTTCTAATTTTTCGTTACTTGAATTTAATGTACAAATTAGCATATTAAATTTATAAGAAAAACCCTTTCACTTCTTCCAAAAATTCCCAAATTTTATTAAGTAAAAAATGACTGTATCTACTGATCAACTCCAAAAATCGAAGAAGCTCAGTATAAAAGATAAATACACACTTGCATAATAGTGAATCATAGCCGAAAAACTATATAATACCCCTTTTTTAAGAACTAAATTAAAAACGACAATTTTCTGAAAATGGAAAATAATTTTAAAAAAGGGGAAAATAAAGGTACCTGGCAACCAAACTTGAGGAAGACACCAAGTGGAGGCAAAAGAATTGCCAAAATAATATCAATACAATTTGCTGTCCCTGCCATTTTCCACCTTCTCTTTTGATTATCCAAACAAACAGGATAAAATAATCTGTGATTTGAGGGATTAAAATTTATATATCCAACAGAAGAAGATTTTAATTGGAACTGCAAAGTGAATGGGAGGAGGGGGTTACTACTTTATAGGAGGAGATGGAGGAAATAAGAAAACAGGAACCAATGGCGGTTGCCACGTGTCCCGTGCTGATTGATGGGCGTTTTGCACCTACGACATTTCCTTCTTTTGTAAGCATACTAGATATATCAAATTTTCCTTTCAAAAAAAAAAAAGGATATATCAAATTTTGGGAATATTCATTAAATTTTAATAGTTTCCCAAATATTACTAAATGTTGATATGTCGGTACCATAATATCACGATTTATTTAATTTTAAATTAATATGCTTTCAACAAAATATGTTATGTATCCAAATTCTTCTTTACCAAGGGATCCCAACATCATCGTGTACAGCTCACCCCTCCTTATGAGGCCACATGGTCATGGTATGTGTTAGCTTCCGCCACGTGGATACCAAGAGATGGTCCGAGGGTCTCAGCTACTTTAATAATTCGGGTAGATTAGGTATGGGTGGTCTCAAATAGATTTTCAAAGTAAGCATATTACACCATCTCCAACCCATAACACCAAATTTTGGTATTTTAACAGAATTTTATTAAAAACCATCTCCAACCTATTACACCAAATCTCACACCAAACGAATATTTTATTCTTTCTTTTTCATTTTATAGTAAACAAATTTATGTTATTTATACAATTATTTTATTTACTTATTGTTTATTACTATTAATATAATTAACTAACAACATATATTTAATTAATATTAAATTAATTAATTATATTAAAAAATAATATTACAATTAATATTAGCATCTCTTTAGTTTAAATTATCATTTTTTGTTAGTTATTATTATTTATAGAAAATATTAATTAATTATTAGAACCATATTATATAAATTAATTATATATAAAATGAGGATACAATTGGAATTTAAATTTGGAAATAGAAGAGAACTGGAGGCAAATGGGAATATTGTATTACACCAAATTTGGTGTAGTGAATAGTATTACACCACTATTCATTTACACCAAATTTGGTGTAGTGTTTAGTAGTTGGGTTCGAGATCATTTTTCGTGATATTTGGTGTTATAGTATGATATTTGAAGTTGGGTTGGAGTTGGCCTTAATATATAAAAATATCAGAACAAACAGAGTTCTCGACTAACAGCTCGTGAACGAGTCCAGTTAGCATTCGTTTATGTTCGTTTATTGAGCTTAATGAACATAAACGAACAAGAAAATGTGTTCGTTTATGTTCATGAACTGTTCACGAACATGTTCATTTAGTGTCCATTTGATGTTTGTTTATTATCCATATTTTAATTATTGATTATACATTTACTGATTAATATTCATTACTTTATTATAAAAAATAAACTTATTTTAGTTTAATATTATTACAACATATTTACATTTGTAATCATCATAATGTTCATTTATTTTGAGTTTAGTGTTCATGAACAAGGTCTATTTAATTTTTTATACACATGTTCATATAGTTGTTCATAAAACAATTAATGAAACATGTTCGTGAATATGCTTTCGATTTTAAGTAGTGGCGGCAGAGAGTGAAGCATTTTATGTTTTAATTAACAAAAATATTATATAATTGTGATATTTTAAAGAAAAATCCAAAGAAAAATATTATAATTGAAAGTGTTTTTTTCAAACAAGATGTATTTTTTGCAAATAAAATGCACATTGTCGTATCTTTATTTAAGTTACATTCAATATGTAATGTAATGTCATGTTGTTCTATTTTATTACAAAACATAATGCATTGTAATTCATTGAAAAAATGTAAAATACGCTATGTTTAGTATACAAAGTGTGAATCTATTTATGGTGCGACTTTTTTGGCGGTTTTTGTAAAATCTAAAACCATAATCGCACCAACAAAACGATACGATTTCTATCTAATATTTTCAATCGCGGTTAAGGTCATAAATTATTATGAATGGTGCGATTCGTCTCGATTGGTGGTCTTGAGCGAGTTTTTAAGATTTATGATCACCCTACCAGTCCATACCCAAAATTACATCAAAATCATTCATTTCAATAATATACATATATGTCTTAAAGTCCTTTCCATCTATGTTGACATCTATGATGTTAACCCTTAAGTTAGTGAGTATTGATTTCCTTTGATGGCAAACTAACTCTCCAGTGATTCATCTACTATATCTTTTTAAGTCCAGTTAAGGCATATAATCTTGCACTCATAAAGAATGTGTGGCACCAATGTCAAAAAAGTAAAAACAGTATAGCAGGCTCTTAGCATACTTGACATTGTGCCTAGCTTCTTTTTTCGCCTATTGTTGCGTCATGGCATACATTCTAGCTTTCCTCCCGATGCTTTCTGGCCCCTTATTTGTTGGTGCTCCTTTATACTTAGTGCATTTTCAAGCATTGTGTCCTTCTTGGTCGCACGGAAGCAAGCATTCTTTTACAACATACACTCCCCATAATGATTCTTGCCACATACAGGGGCAAAATAATTTTTCCTTTTATGGTCAGGGGTGTGGATTTCCTCCAAACATTGTCTATTTATTCCGATTTCCACTACCACTCCCACTAGGGCCTTCCCGCTTTTCTCTTGGGTTCCTCATACTCCTTACGAGGTTTCCACCCATATTTATATTCATGACCAAAGTGTTAAAAAGCTATGGCGCGAGCCCAAGCGGCGGACAGAGGCCTAACGCCTAAGAGACCTGGTGAGTCTTAAAAACACATCCAATTTAAATGTATAATTCCCATAATACATAACTATAAAATCTATAAATGATATTTAAATGTTTTTGATCAAATATGATATTTAAACTTTAAAGCAATTCAACAACAATAATTCAATAAAAATTATAAATCATCTACAATATAATACTTTCAAATATTGCATTGATTCATATAATATCAAATTATCAATTGAAGATTTTCAGACCTAAAATTTTATCTCTTTATTTTTAAAGAAATTATATATATTTGCTTTCACTTACATCAAACTCGAATTCGCACGCTTACTTTCACTAGTCGAGTCATTTTATTAGGGTTAAAAACATCTAGTAATCGCTTAATCTCAAAGACCGCCGAGTCCGGTGTCCACTAGATGCCTGCCTCGCTAGAGAATTTTCAGAACACTGTTCATGGCAATTAGTCGAGCCTAATCCACCGCTTGAGCATACGTCACATCCCTAAGGACACTTATCACTCCACTTGGTTTTGGCGTGACCGCACAACCTCTTTACCTTTTTCTAATACGTGTCGACCAAATGTATAAAGATAACAAGATAATTGGTTGAAATTTTGCTCATAGTCGAGCACATGCATATTTCCTCGGTCAAGTCTAGGAATCCTCTTTCCTTTTTGTCTCTCGTATGTCCGTGGAAAGAATCCGCTGGTTCTGAGTTCTTGAAGTCATTCCATGTCATACTCTATTTGCTTATCGGTAATGGTGCTGGTGTGAATCCCACTAATGTCAGCATCTTGCTTAAGTCGAAGACGGCACAGCGGATTCGATGTGCATCAATGCACACAATCAGTTCAAAGATACCTTTCCAATTCCCCAATCCATTCTTCCACAACAAAGGATCATCACGCCCAGAAGAGCGGATAGCGTATAAAACTGAAATTTCTCCACAACTTGTCATAGGTTGTCAACTGCTATTTTTGATTTTGTCCATACTGAGTGTCCGCCGCGTTTGGCGCGTTCTGTGGAACCAGTCATTGTACGATTGTAGTCAGGTTGGCCACAAGTTCTCCAAGTTTCCTGAGCGCTTATGCGTTGAAAAGGTTTTCTCTCCTCCTGGTGTGTCATCCTATATAATCAATGAAAAGATATCGGTTATACTCCATAAATTCCTATAACTTAGGTCAAAGGAACATCTAATTCAAGTCAAAGTGTTCATGTCATGTTCAATAATAGGTTTATATTGTGTAATCTCAATTTGTTTTTTTTTAAATGAATATTTAAGATGTATAGAAGTAAGCACCTTATTGTTTTTATTTTTTTAAATACAAGAAAAATAGATCTTGAAAGGTACATACATATATATATATATATATATATCTTTTTCAATTTGTTTTCGAATATTTTGCAATATTGTTTTGAATTTATTTTCGTTTTTGTTTTATGGGCAAAAAAGTATAAATATTTTAATGCATAAGAGAATATACTTTAAATGAAAATTTCACTTTTATTCATAAACTTCATAATTTAATAACAAAACTTTGAAACAATAAAAAGAAATAACATCCTACTAGGATTGGACAACCATCCAACTTATTCTTGCACAACTATCTATTCTAAGCCAGAGATAACTTCATCCATCTATGTATTCATCTTCTTCCTCAAGGTCCTCTTCCTCTTCAGAGACTTCTTCCTCCTCATCTTCTTTCAGCAGAGAACCCATCCACGTTCCATATAGTATGGCAATAAATGCCCCAAAGTTTATCTTAAGAACATTTTCACCATCGTCAAATTTTAATAAGTCAGTATACAATTTCTTCTCCTCAAATCTCCACACATGAGTCAACGACTCGATTACCCTCCAAGTAGCGAGGGACTCTCTAGGAGCCTCGATAATATCATTGACTTTATACCACTCTTGATGCTTCCTCACGATGTACGTCCCTATACTATCACATTCCTCTTATTCATAGTTCATATACTTTTCCATGTTCATATCTAGAGGGTGTCCCTTCCAGTTACCAGTGTTCTTACCAATGGCTAGCTGATTTTCTTTATTTGTTAATTATATGATACTTAGAGTGTATTGCTTGTTTTAAAAAAAAACTAATCTCTTATCGTTTATCAATATAATTATGTCCGTACGATGTTTGGAATTGAAGATTATACATGAATCACATGGATACACTGAACATGAAATTAGCAATTCACATGATAAATAATACCTTTCATTTCGGAGTCGAAGTTACATAAGGCGGTGGATTAGTCGACTAATTTATTGTTATTATTTTATTTGAAGGTAAAGTAATCTTCATGAAGACCTATTTTTTTTAAGAACAATTTAGCAAGTCTATAAGAAAAGTAGACCCGCTCTGATACCACTAACGTAACATCCTAATTTCTAAATAAAAAGAATATATGATTTCATAAAGTGCTAAAACCAATATAAACTTGAAATTGCATTTAGTAACAATGAAATAATAAAATTATGACTTGTCAAAAACTCAAAGTACTTCCATGAAAACAAGTCTCAAAATTTTATAAATAAAATTTCAAAACAATTCATCGTCTTGTGCCATATTAATTATATAGAATTTAAATAATGGCTTGGACGACAATTCCACGTACCCTCTGCGCACACCCTGACTCATTCATTTATCTGTAGAAATTATACATGAGATGAGTATTCAACATTCTAGTGGGGCCAAACAATGCCCAAATTAAATATAATCATGCATATCAAAACGAAAATGAATTTCAATAGCAATAGTTTGCATTGGCGGAGTTTCACCAGAGGGATTCTTTTTTTCTGGACCACTTTCGTTCCTCGCATCAATAGTCAATAGTAATAATTCAATAAACACTAGCACATACTCGCAAGATACATAATAAAAACATTTAATAATGATTAAATTCATCGTCTCCTATAATGAAATAAAATTTTAGTTAATATAAAATATTATTGAAGGGAAAAATTAGACAAAAGTAGAAGTTTTGAATTATATAAGATTCTCGAGACTTGACTTGATGGATAACTTATTGGTAAAAATGGGACTTAGTAAAAACGTTGGTCTTTGATAAAAGTCAAAGGTTTTTTTGGCGCACTCCCTTTTCTTTTTTTTTTATCCTCTTTTTCTTTCCTTTTTTTCTTTTCTCTATTTATTCCTTCATTTTTCTTTTCTTTTCCCCCTTTTTCTTTTCCTCCCTCTTTTCTCTCTTTTCTCTTTTATTTCTTTTTCTCCCGTAACTCACCGCCACTCTCTTTTGTTCTTCTTTTTCTTTTCTTCACTAAACAACCCTTCCTCGACCTTCTTTTTCTCTCTCTGATGCCGACGCCGAACTTCATGGCGGCGCCGACCTGAGGTTGCAAAATGCTCTCCATCTTTCCTTTACTTTATCTTCTTAGTTTTTATCTTGGGTTTTTAGTTTTGAGCTCGGGGTTTGGAGTCGTGGTTATTATAAACATGGGATATGGCCATGGTGGTGGTGTCTTTGACGCGCGATAGAGTATGGCGGGCAAAGGGTGTTTTAGGAAGATGAAGAAGAAAACATTTACCTTCTTGCTTTTGTGTGAAAATTGTGAAAAATAACCGTAGTGGAGGCATTGAGTTCATAGGTCAAGGTTTCAAGGAATATATGGTATGATTTTTTTACTAAAATTTTATTACCAAAAATACTTGATTTAGATGCCCTAAATTTATATTCAATTTGTTTTTATCTATTTATCATTATTTGATTTAATTTTCCTTTGTAAAAAATTTGACTTCTCTCATTCTTACAAATAGATTAGAAATGAAATACCCAAAATTAGGAAAGCTAGGATTTTAAATACCTAAAATTATTCCCAAAATTAGTTCTAATGCATCCTTAATGTTGCCCTAATGTTTCCCAATTTAATGACACCGGCTATTACGCCAAGTGATCTCATCCATAAACGGAAGCTTTAAGCTATCCTGGACACACCATAAGGCGATAACACCCCATACGTAGAACTCCAAGAGATTCATCCGTAAAAGAACTTTAAGCTCTCATGGACACACCATAAGGCTTTAACACCCTAAATCGTAGTGCCTCGGTGACCTTATCCGTAGCGGAAACTCTGGCTATCTGAAACTCTCCGTAAGAGGTATTTCCTCGTTATCGAGAATATGAAACAAATTAAATCCCATAAAGAAACTTTGTGCTCCTTTAGGGAAACAAAGTTCTATAGAGAAGCTCCGCACTCCGTTGGACACACAAAGTCCTATAGAGAAGCTCCGCTCTCCGTCAGACAAGCATTGCGCTGATCCGGCCACTAGGCCATTGCATTCCTTTAAGAAACATCTACACGTTGTCTAAGGTAAAAACTTCAAGCCGCCCCAAGCCACTAGGCTAATGCCTTTCTGTAAGAGGCAATTATGCATTTCCCAAGATAAGTCCTATGTTGCGTAAGAGGTAGCTCTACGATATCCAAGGCACCTCATCAGGGGTATACAAAAAAAATCTCCAAATCTTAGAGACTCCCAAACATTTATAATGTCGAGAGAAATTCCCAACAAAAAAGGGGGGATCTCAAAATTCCACACGTGACTGCGCACCTGCTCTTGGCCAGCCCCTCTCTTGGTCGACTCATAAAATATATATATGATGATTGAAGCCCGACTGGCCTCTCGCACTGCTAGCCAAGAGATTGGCGCTCGCACTCGACTGACCTCGTGCGACCAAAAAATGACAAGAAGACAAACCTCCTCCTGGAGGCTAGAAGAGTCTCCCAGAAACTAAATACCACAGGAAGCCAAGAAAACTTCCCCTTTGAGGATGCCTCCCTCCTTAGGGATTTCCCTCTTGAGGATACCTCCCACTTTTGGGACTTTTCCCCTTCCGGTACCTCTCGCGTTCCAGAGACCTTCCCTATTTCGGGACCTCTCACGTTCTGGAGAGTTCTCGCATTCTGAAGACTCTCTATCTTCCAAAGATCTCCCTCAATGTTTTTATTTTGATTTTAATGATTTCATATAACTAAAATAATGTTTCTAAAAGTTGTCTAAATATTTCAATTCATTTTGCTCGAATTTCACTAAGTTTTTTGAACTACTTCTTGAATATTTTCTTTTTATAGAAATTGGATTTATCAAATGGGGTACTTATTGTACTGTGAGTTTTAGAAAATCAAATATAACAAAAGACTTGAGTAAATTTGGTTTTCTCTCTTTTCTAAGGCGATCGATCACTATCCATAACAACAGTCACTATAGACAAAAGTGATTGATCGCCTCTTGATGTCATACTCGTGTCAAAATTTTATTCAACAGCTTTAATTTCCGGACTTAAACATAGCGAAGGTCGCTATAGTCTTTTGACAAAAAAAAAATCTATTCATTGAAGAAACACTTTTCAGAAATTAAGGCTTTACATTCATTAACCATTTTTGGAGATGTTTTTGATTCTTCTTTTGCAGGCAAATTTAAATTTGGAGGACCCTATGTTGAAGATTACATCTTGGAGCTCTTTCATAAATAGACGAAACATTGGAGGGTTAAAAATAACAAATAATTCTATATCACAACAAGAAAAATTTCAAGAAATCTATTGTTCTTTATTTTCAACATTCTTATTGTAATAGCTTAAGCATTACACTTTCGCATCTTGCTTGATAGGCTTTCCTTCTTGATTACACTTGCACTTTTGAGTTTCAATATTTAATTTAAAGTGTAATCTTGATTTACACTTGCACTTTTGAGTTGTAATATTTCATTTAAAGTGTAATCTTGATTGCATTTTTACTATCATCCAAAATAATAAATCTTTGTTAGTGTTCTTTTGGAAAGAACACGTTTGGTTGACTAGAGTTTTTTTTTTTTCTGAGGAAAGGTTGATTAGAGTTAGTTGATTGAAAACTTTGGTGCTTTTCGTGTTGAAGAGTTTGGTGCTCTTCGAGCTGTTGAAGAGTTTGGTGCTCTTTGAGGTGTAGAAGAGTTTGATGCTCTTCAAAGTTGTTGTTATAACAAGAGTTCTCTTCAAGGTGAAGTTATAATCATTTGGTATCGATTAATAAAATTCTCTTTTCGAAAGAAAATTTGTAATCCGCTAAGGCTTATTTCATCCAAAGTAATTGTGTACAACAAAGAACTGCGAAAATATATTAGGCTTCGGCCGTTGATAAAGATACAATTTTTTTATCAAAAAAAAATAGAAAATAGAACACGGTCGTGTACTCTGCAAAAATAGAGACCGAATACACGGTCTGACTGTGTATTAATATAGGGTCGTGTATTCGATCAACGCAGAGCACATACACAACAGAATACACGGGCTGACGGTGTATTAATACACAACCCGTGTGTTCCGTGTGAGCCCAAATTTCCTTCCTCTTTTTAAACTCAAACCTCCAAATTTATCCCACTTCTTCCTTTTCAAACCCTAAAGGCCAAAAATCTGCATACAAATACCCCATTCCATCTTCAAATTCTTCAAATTCTACTTCAAATCTTCAAGCTAGGGCTCACATACTTCTCTCTTTCAAGAAACCCATCACAAATGTCTTCCAATTCTCAACTTTCTCTTGTTCTTCTTCAAGTTTGGGGGAGTTTAATTTCAAATTTTCAGATTTCTTGAAATCTTGAAATTCACATCAATGGCTTCAAAAGGAGGAGAAGTTGGAGTTAGGAAACACAAGCGAATGGGGAGCCGACTCCGAACCCGAACCCGAGCCGGTATATGAGATGAACCAACCAAAGTATTGCAATGTTGTCCTCCCGGACGAGACGCACGTGGCCCAGTGGGAAAATCTCTACATCAAAAACATGATTTCAATAAGGTATCCCGATGAACCCACACTTATTAATTTGGGATTGTTGAAAGATTTTCGCACTTTGTGTGGGTGAATTGATTGGGATGTTATGTTGAATGGAAATTGGAATATGTATGTGGTATTTACACTTGAGTTTTTAAGTAGTTTTGAGTTGATAATTCCAAACAGAAATTTGATGGGGCTAAGATTTATACTAGCGAATGAGCTAAGAGAGCTTTCTTATGATGATTTGAACGCTATTTATCTAACTCTGGCTTATAGGGTAGAAGATCATGAGGATTTCAATATGCCTCGGCCAAAGGAGATCACGACAGAGAATATATACGCCAGGTACCTCTAAGGCATCGAGTATTAAGAACCCTATTTTTTGTTATGTGCAATGCACATTTGCGGAAATAGTGTTTCCAGAGAAGATAGTAATGGGGTAATTCGCACTGATGATATGATTATTTTGTGGTGTATGGCCTCGGAAATTGAGGCGGTGCCCAATGCTAGAGCATTCATCACTAGACAACTCGATAGGATGAAACATCAAGTGAAAGGGGGGATTTTCCTTTAAGGGTTGATTACACCTATTGCTGAGCACTTTAATGTGAGTTTTAGGAGGCATGCGCGTGCGGATGGGGGACAGAAGATTGATATGATTGTCTTGACCACGATGATGATGATTAGGTTTGATGGGCGTGATTATTGGTTACTTCATGCGGATAAAACCAAAATTAAACTCCGAAATTCGAATGCTACCTCGATTTGGGATAGGGGTAATTGGCTAATAAGGAGAGAGCAAGCTACTGCTGCTCAAGTTGAGCAAGATGAGCCACATGATGAGACGAATAGGCTGAAATCTGTTTGATAAATGGTTTTATCTTGATTTTGATGATTTTGATTTTACACCAAAACAATGGTTTTAAAGGTTGTCCAAATACTCCTAAATGATTTAAAATGGTTTTAATATTTTCCGGAGTATTTCCTCAAGTTTATTTTTGATAATAATGGACAACACTTTTAATGATTTTATGTCAATGGGCTTTTACTCCTAAACAAGATTTCTAAATGTTGTCTAAATACTCCCGATTGGTTTAAAATGTTTTTACTAAATTTTAGGAGTATTTCTTGAGTTTTATTTTTCGACAAAAATTGGACAACATTTCTCTCTTTTTGTCGACCTGGGCTTCTATAGGGCAACCGTACTGAAGATGTTTTTAGAAACAAAAAATGAGACGAAAGTAAAAACAGTGGTCGACCGCCGCTCGGGCGTCGACCGGTCCGGCCGACGGTCGCCTGGGTCGACCAGGTACTGCATGTTTCGTTTTGAAACAGAACAAAACCTCTTCGTTTTTTTGAGTTAGGGGACCCGTTGAGACAGGGCGGGTCGAGGTTTATGTCGACCGGTGCATGCTGAAATTCTCAAAGTGTTCTTATTTCTCTTTTTACGTACGACCGGCCGCCCTGTATTGACAAAAAAAATATGACCGTTTGACCAAGACACATTTCCTTAAATTGTGGGATTGATTTCTAACAGCTATATTCTTGATTTTAATTGTATTTTTTTGTAGATTTTCAATCCCCAAGAGGAGCCTATGCTTGATCAATCATCTCCTATAAATATAGAGGAAGTTTTGGAGCAACCAATACAACAATTGAGATACAACACAACAAGATACACTTCAAGCAAATACTTGGTCTTTCATTGTTATTATTCTTGTTGTAAATTTGCCTAGCTTATCACTTTCACATCCTTGAGGTCTAGGCTATTCTTGATTACACTTTGCACTCAAATTGTAATATTCATTATTGAGTTGTAATCTTGATTTTTGGTTATCATTCAAACACAAGATATCCTTGTGAGTGTTCTTGTGGTAAGAACACACTTGGATGATCTAGGTGATAGGTGCAAGAAGATTGTGGTGATCTTCTTATTGAGGTGTTGAAGAATTTGGTATTCTTCAAGGTTGAAGATTGTGGTAATCTTCACAAGGTGCCGTTGGAGATTGTGGTAATCTTCAAGAAGAGATTGTGGTAATCTCAAGGTGGTGTGTGAAGAAGAGTGTGGTGCTCTTCAAGGTGTTGTAAGTTGAATTTGTATTAATTTTGGTAATTAATAAAATTATTTTTCTTTTTGAAATCCATCCCTGGATATACTTTGGGGTGGTAGAGGATTAGCCCTGGTGGGTTGAACCTCTTTAAATCGACATGTGTTGTTTACATTCCTTACCTTTATTATTGTGTTTGAGCATTCGATTACAAAAAGAGGGCGAAATCGAAAAGATGAAGATAATCTATTCACCCCCCTCTAGATTATCGTAGCCGCTTGGACTTACAAGTGGTATCAAAGCCAAACTCTTTGGCAAGCTCATTTCACATCGCGAGTGAAGAGAAACGATCGTCGGCTACTGAACGAAGCTCATCTTTCCTACCTCCACCACCAAGCCACCTCGGTTTGATTCCAAAAATTTTATATTTTGGAAAGAAAGAATGGAATGCTATTTACAAGGTTGCGGGTTTGATATTTGGAACACCGTCATAAATGGAGAATCCATTCCGATGAAAGATACACCACACACCTCCAAAGGCTTCAAAGAGCTCAATGATGAAGAGAAGAAAATCATCTCCTTAAATGGTAAAGCTCTTAATATTTTACTTTGTTCACTTACCACTTTGGAATTTGATCATGTTGTAGGTATTCTATCGGCACATGAAGTATGGCAAAAATTAGAAGCCATCTATGAAGTATATGCAAATGAAAGGAGCAACTCAAAAGCATCTACTTCACAAATGGATACAACATCAAATCCAACAACATGGGATAAGCCTTCTACAACTTCCCATGATGAACAAGTTGAACAATGCCTCATGGGCATCAAAGAAGAAAACGAGGTAAGTTCTAAACCCTCCACTTCTTATGACAATGATTTGCAAAATGATTATGATGAGCTACAAGATGAATTCCAAAACTTACTTGTTAAATACAAAAATTTGAAAAAGGAATTCATTGTTTTGAAAAATGTTAAGGATAGTTTATTTACTTCCTATGAATAACTATCATGTGCTCACACCACCACTCTTGATAAGGTTAGAAACCTTGAGAAAGAAAATAGTACTCTTGTTGAGGATATAAATTGCTTAAAAATGATTTATCTAAATCCAACTTGAGTACCGATAAGATGACCGATATTGTTGATTGTTGTGATAAATCGAAACTAGAACTTGATCATAAGCCTAAGGCTATCAATCACATGAAAAAGAATCAAGTCTCTAAGCACATTGGTCATTATGCTCCTAGAATTATTACATGCTTTTATTGCGGTAAAAAGGGTCATACGGTAAATACTTGTCGGGCTAGAAATAACTCTAATTATTGTTGGAGACCTAAAAGTCTCAAGACTAATCCCAAAGGACCCAAACACATGAGGGTACCACAAAACAATGTCATATTAGGTACCCGACGAAATAATGATCGAAGAAAATTTATACCGCCAAGAAGACATCAAATGACCGTTTCATTTGATCAAAGAAGGAGAAACTATTTTCGACAAAGCAAATTTACAAGAAGAGGATATACTCAAAAATGGGAAGAATACAATCATTGGAAATGGCTAAGACATCATCAACAAGATGATATTCAAAGAGGAAGAGACCATCAACAATGGGAAGGTAACAAACCTTGGAAATGGAGTAATCAAAGAAGTCATCATCAACAAAATGACTTCTCAAGGGGAAGATATCATCAACAATGGGAACGACACAACCCATGGAAATGGCGTAATTGGTAACCCGTATCTCCCCATTCGAATATGCATTTTATTTGTCTATTATGCATGTTTTTATTTGTGTCTTATTTGCAAAATGAATTTTCATATATTTATTTTAAAATTAAGGTCTTCAATATATATTTGTGGTTTTAAAATATTTTGAAAAGAAGACTTATATGATGTTTTTAAAAACCCTTGTGCATTTTTAGACTCAAGTGGTTTATCATATCTTATGGATTTTTATGGCATGAGCTTACTTGTGATATCTATTAGCCTACACTTTTATCATAATGATTTGTTCTAGATTTATTTTAAGAATTGTGTAGGATTTACATTTTTCACAAATGGCCATCTACGTCATTATTTGTCAAGAAAGGCATAAATTATCGAGGCGTTTACTTGTGTTATTCTTACTCTTATAGAACTCGATATATGTATTGCCATATGCCTATGTGCTTGTTTTTCATAGTATTTCATACAAGTGCCATTAAGAGGATTTTTAGATTTTTGAAAGGCACTATTTGATATTTGATTGCACATATTTGCTTTGTCAACTCTTGTTCAAATACTTTTAAAATGAGGTCTCAACTATATGCTATTGGATTTTCTAATTTCAAAAGAGACCTTTTATAGCTTTCTTAAGCTTATTTGAACTTGCATGATTTATTAGACTCTTGATGATATTCTAAATGCATAGTATGTGTTTCTTGCTTCATGGTCTATATAGTGTTTATTTCTACTATGCTCTTATGCAAGATATTTTGTGATTGATGATTGAGGCATATTTTTACACTTGGGCTACTTTTTTGCTTATATAAGCGTACCGGTAATGAGTTTGTTTAGTTGTGTAGATGAGAAAGCGAAGTACTCCAAATATTGTTACCTCAAAATATTTGGATGTAAATGTTCTATTATGAACACCTTAGATCAATTGGATGCCCTATGATGATAGTGATGAAGAAGACAAAAAGGGTATTCCGGAACAAACTCGATGACCAAGGCAACATTGGTCGAACTAAGACGAGGTTAGTAGCTCGAAGGTATTTTCAAGAAGAAGGTAATTGATTTTGGTGTAACATTTGCACTCATAGCACATTTTGTAGCTATTTGCATTTTACTTGCCCATTCTTGCTTTAAGAAAATTTCAAGCTTTACCAAATGGATGTTGAATCCAATTTTCTAAATGGTTTTATTCAAGTAGAAGTCTATCGGGGTTTAAATTTTTCTAGGCCAAATGATCTTTATAAAAGGCCTTGTATGGTTTCAAACAAGTACCCCATGTATGATATGATAGACTTAGCTATTTTTGCTAAATGATTTTACAAAAGGTAAAGTTGGTACTACTCTCCTTGTTTTTTGAAAAAGGGCAAGATTGTTTGCTTGTGCATATTTATGAGAATATTTTTGGTGCTACTAATGAATATTTTGTGCAAGAGATTCTCCTAAGTTGATGTAGGTGAACTTGAGATGAACATGGTATCACATGATGGGGATATCAAATTTCATCATTGACTTCAAGTTAATCAATGCCAAGTAGATGGTTATATTTCAAAAGAACTCTTGAAGGAGTTAGGCATTGAAGAAGGAAGAATCATCTCAAACTCTATGGCTACCAATGAACAAATTGACAAAGGTTGAGAAAGGCATGTCGGTTGACAAACAAATTCGAGGTATGTTTTCTTATATTATTCCTATAGACCCGACATTCCATATGCCTTATGTCTATATGCTCGACTTCAAAAACTATCCCAACGAATCTCATTAAAGTGCCGTTAAAAGAAATTTTCAAATATTTGTAAGGCACTTCTTCTTATGACTTGTTTATCCAAAGCTTTAAAACGTTCTTATTTTTCAGGATAACAAGTCCGGTGAAAATTATTCAAAATATAGTTCGTCATAATCGAACTAAACATATTGAGATTCGAAAAACTTTCTAAGGGATTGCGTTTTTAACAAAAACTTGAGATATGTTTAATTCCGTCTCAAGGATAACTCGCGGATTTTTGTTAACCGCCGAGTATTTTACCTCATTTCGAGCTTGATTATGACATAATGTATATTGAATGAGGTCTACGTTTGCATTTTGCATGTTTTAAAACTTAGGGGCGAAAAATCGGATTTACGGATCAAAACTGGATTTTGCAAATCAAACGAACAATAGAGGCAACCAGGCAAGGGCCGACCGGTCGCCACCTGCCGACCGTCGCCGCTAGGCTATAATTTGGATTAAAATGGTTCTGTCTTCAAAGATTAGTCACTTTGACACATTTTGGCCATTTTTCGTCCCTTTGCAAATTTCACATACAATTCACTTCAAATGAGTTTTGATGCATGGATTATATATTTTGGGGATTATCTAGCTCGACTATCATCATCATTGCTCGTCTTTACCGATTTAATGGTAAGAATTTCACTATCTTTAGCTCAATTGGGTTGAACCTTGAGTTTGTGGCTTATATGTATTTTTCTTGATGTAATTCATATTTGTTTGTGATGAGCTTATTGATTGTTGATGAATGATATTTGTTAAATTGTATTTGGTGATGAAAAACTTGGCTTGATTTCACTTACAAGGGCTATATATAACTTTTTCTATTTTTGACGCCCGCCAGTGTTCGATAAAACGTTTCAATGAAAAATTCATCACCTACATGACTCTCTCGATTTCAAAAGTCTCATATATTTATAGAGATCATGTTTTTACAAATCAAATGATTTTTCATAAGCTTCTACAAGTCGTATGATTCGACTCTTCTATTTGGTTTAAAAGCTTCAATGTTCAAATGGCTCGATACATCGGTTTACTTGCGCACTTTGATAAGAATATATGATGTATTTATCGTGCTAACATTCTTTTTGATGATTCCAAAGGGGGAGAAACAGGTTATAAGCTCATTAGCTCAATAAAAGCTAAGATAAGCTTAACGAAAAGAAGCTATAAGCTATGGCTTCATAAAGCCATAAGTTGTGGATCATATTTAGTCAACTTGGTGCATTATGGTTATGTATGAATCATGGTCCATTGGTTGTAGTATGGACTTATATACGGTTCTAATGATGTATCTTTGATAGGGGGAGCTTTTAAGTTATTGATACTTAAGCTCAATATCGAAAAGCTAATATTTTAGCTTATGTTTAAGTTGCTTCTATATAACTCTTGTTGTGCATGTTGATAGGGGGAGCATTTGCTATATGTGTTTGAATATCTCTACTCCCATCCTTGTGTTTTTATTGCATGGAATGGTGTCACTCACAACGGATAGTTCTCTTTAACCGGTAAAAATGTTTTGTTTTCAAAATCGACCTCGTTAAAATTGTTTTGGTTTGTAATCATCAAAAAGGAGATTGTTTGATAAATGGTTTTATCTTGATTTTGATGATTTTGATTTTACACCAAAACAATGGTTTTAAAGGTTGTCCAAATACTCCTAAATGATTTAAAATGGTTTTAATATTTTCCGGGAGTATTTCCTCAAGTTTATTTTTGATAATAATGGACAACACTTTTAATGATTTTTATGTCAACGGGCTTTTACTCCTAAACAAGATTTCTAAATGTTGTCTAAATACTCCCGATTGGTTTAAAATGTTTTTACTAAATTTTAGGAGTATTTCTTGAGTTTTATTTTCGACAAAAATTGGACAACATTTACTGTCTCTTGTCGACCCGCCCTATAGGACCAACCCGCACCAAGATGTTTTTAGAAACAGAAAAATGAGACGAAAGTAAAAACAGTAGTCGACCGGTTAAGCCCGATGGTCGACTGCCAAGTACTGCATGTTTCGTTTTGAAATGAACAAAACCTCTTCGTTTTTGAGTTAGGGGGACCGGTTGAGACAGGGGTCGACCGGTCGAAGCCTATGTCGACCGGTAGGGGTGTCAATCTCTGACCCGACACGAGAACCCGACACGAACCCGACCTGAAGTTACTGAGAGAAACACGAACACGACCCGAACCCGAACACGACTAACACGAACCCGACACGAAGTTACCAATTTGTCTAAAACGTAGTTATTTTATTTTTTACTTAATTTTTGATGCATTTTGAGCATAACCCGAAATTGACCCGAAACCAAACCCGAACCCGACCCGATGGACCTAATTGACACCCCTATCGACCGATCGCCCTGTTGAAATTCTCAAAGTGTTCTTATTTCTCTTATTTCTGACCGGTCGCCCTGTGTATTGACAGCAAAAATATGACCGTTTGACAGCAGACACATTTCCTTAAATTGTGGGATTGATTTCTAACAGCTATATTCTTGATTTTAATTGTATTTTTTTTGTAGATTTTCAATCCCCAAGAGGAGCCTATGCTTGATCAATCATCTCCTATAAATAGAGGAAGTTTTGGAGCAACCAATACAACAATTGAGATACAACACAACAAGATACACTTCAAGCAAATACTTGGTCTTTCATTGTTATTATTCTTGTTGTAAATTTGCCTAGCTTATCAATTTCACATCCTTGAGGTCTAGGCTATTCTTGATTACACTTGCACTCAAATTGTAATATTCATTATTGAGTTGTAATCTTGATTTTTGGTTATCATTCAAACACAAGATATCCTTGTGAGTGTTCTTGTGGTAGGAACACACTTGGATGATCTAGGTGATAGGTGCAAGAAGATTGTGGTGATCTTCTTATTGAGGTGTTGAAGAATTTGGTATTCTTCAAGGTTGAAGATTGTGGTAATCTTCACAAGGTGCCGTTGGAGATTGTGGTAATCTTCAAGAAGAGATTGTGGTAATCTCAAAGGTGGTGTTGAAGAAGAGTGTGGTGCTCTTCAAGGTGTTGTAAGTTGAATTTGTATTAATTTTGGTAATTAATAAAATTATTTTTCTTTTTGAAATCCATCCCGGATATACTGGGGTGGTAGAGGATTAGGCCCTAGGTGGGTTGAACCTCTTTAAATCGACGTGTGTTGTTTATATTCCGCACCTTTATTATTGTGTTTGAGCATTCGGTTACAAAATGAGGGCGAAATCGAAAAGATGAAGATAATATATTCACCACCCTCTAGATTATCATAGCCGCTTGGACTTACAAAATCTTCTAGGCAAGGAGGTAGGTGACAGGGTGATTTGAGTGATAGGATTGAATGATTGGAGGTCCACATGAGATCGTTGATGGATGACACCTATCAGTTGTCGGCTACAGTGGATTAATATCACACCGAGTACTTGCAACGTTTTGATACCATCACCCAACAGCAACAACAGATGTACGAGATGATGTCTCGTATGGACTAGTGGCCTATCTATCAAGACCACTATCCCCCGCCTCCTCCACCACAGTGAGCTATGTAGGTACTTATCACACATTCCTCTTTCTTTTGATAATATTTTCATATGTTCGGGACGAAAAATGATTTAAGTTTAGGGGGAGGGGCGTTGTCAAGAATGCGTGGTTTTGTATTGTTGCGCGTTTGCATTGCATTTAGGTTGCATGTAGAAGCATATAAAATTTAAAAAAAATCAATTTTTTTTTGTTTTAGCACGTTTATCGCTTTAGCACGTTTATTACTTTTGTGAGTTGGGTTTAGAAGTTCGAATTAGTATAAAAAGCTTTCGTATGATTTACTATGAACACTTGGTTTCATGAGAAGAATTACTTGGTGAATATGTGATGAACTTTTGAAAAGATGTCTTTCGCTTGTTTGTTATTGATTGAGAAAGTTGGGTATTTGAGCATGATGCGAAAATAAGTCTGTGAACTTTTGTGCCTTAAACTGCTTGTACGATATGCGGTCTTATTTTTGTTGAGTGTGTCATTCATGTTGTTAGAACTCTAGAACTTGCATTAGTATCTTTATCGAGACTACATGTGTGTGCAATTTTGAAGATGATTTAAGGCCTTTTTATTTTAAGCCTACTTAGCCAAAAAGTCTGCCTATGAACTTCTGATTCCCTAGTTAGACACTTTGAGCCTTAACTTTGTTTACTGATAGCCACATTTTGAGCTATGAAGATAAATATATTTTTTTATCCCAAAAATTGAGCTTATATAAAATTTTATAATTGAGGGTGATGTGGTTTAAGTTTGAAAAAGAAAGAATGTTGGCAAAAAGAGGGAAGAGCAGTGAATAGGTGAATGAATGATAAAGCTCGAAAGAGTTTGAATAAAAAGGATGGAAAAAAATCGAGCGCTTAGAAAAGAAAAGAAAAGAAATTATGAAATTTTGATAAAAGTTGAGAGCTTAAGGCAAAAGAGAGAAGGCAAAGGCCTAAGAATGAAAAAGAAGAAAAATGGTGGAAGAAGAGTTGAAAAAGAAAATAATTTGAAAGAATGATTTTTGAGATGAAATTGGATTGGTGAGTTGAAATTCTGTGTGCTTTAAATTCTATTTGCTCAAGTCAAGTCACTTAATCCATATATTTCCTACCCTTACCAAAGAGCCTACATTACAACCAAGAAAAAGTCCTTTTTCATTCTTAAATTGTGCACACTTGAGTGGAAAATATGTTAGACGATTTGCAAGCATATGGTAGTTCAACTTCATTAAATTGATTTGAGCGTATACACTTCTCATCTACTTTGAGAGTTGAGTGATACACTATTCCTTATGAGTCGCGATGTCGAATACCCTAATGAGTATTGATTATACCAAATTTTCAATTGTTGACTTCTTATGATGAGTTACATGTTTACTAAAGTGTTGATTTGATTGAGATTATGTGTTTGTAGTGTTCTTGTGTTGTTTTATCTACCTCATTACATGTGATTATTTCTTAGTCTGCTCGAGGACGAACAAGTTTGGGAGTATTTGATACATGTAAAATAATGTGCATTTAGGGGCTTAGTTTGATACACATTTGATACATTTGCATGTATATTTAGTGTGTTTTAATTGATTTTCTTTGCTTGGCGTGATACTGCGTATTCTTGTGGTTTTTACAGCAAATGGAGCTAAACATGAAAAGATATCGGTAGAACGGCCCAGACAAGAATGCTAAATACGAAGAGACGATCAAATATGCAAAGAAAATGACGAAAAACAAAGAACACGTTCAGACTGTGTAATACTACACGACTGTGTAAATGGGTGCGACTTGTTCGAGAAAGGAATTTCAGATATGGATTACATGACCATATAAATACACGACCGTGTATTCTGCTTGACGGTGAATTTTGTTTCCTAATTTCGTCGGGACCTCTACCAGTAATCTCTCAAAGCATCTATAAAAGGAAGACCAAGCCCTAAACCTGCATACAACACCATACACGAAAATTACACTTAGGATACACAAATTTACATACTTCTAAGGGAGAAACACAAATCAACGAAGAACACCACAAGACCTTTCGCATCTACAAAAGCACAAGGGGTTCAAGACTTTGAAGAAGGATCCATCCTGACAAGAAGGGTACTATCCTCTTAGTTTAGATCTCTTGTTTGTACTTAATTTGATGACAAACTATTTGACTTCAAGTTTGTCTATGAATTTGTTGTCAAATATGTTGGGCTAAATTTCTGATCCTAGGACATAATCAAAATTGTTGATTCATGTTAATTCTAATTTGATTGTTTTTCATAATTGGTTTTTGTGTTTTGTTTATGTATTCGAGTGCTTGTTTCGTGTAGATTATCTGATCAATAATTTGCATGTCATATTTGTTAGTTCATAATTTGAGAGATGAGTTCTAACTTACGAAACACGAGTTCATAACATAAACGAGTATAAATCGGGAGGCTTATAACTATTTGTGGGGAGTACTTCAATTCAAAGATCTTTTGGGAGTTGATATTAATTGTTGAGTAGGGATGCTAGCAATTGGTATTAATCAACTGTTTATTTGCTTCGGTATGGGGAATAAACTAATTTAGGCAATGTACCCATAAATACACAAAAATGGTTTTGATGAAACATTAAATTGGAATTAATATTGAAGAAGCATGTTGAGATTATGTGTCTAGGGTTGCTTTCGTATTTGTTGAAAACTTGTGGAGTTCGGGTCTTTAATAATAATTAGATATTTTATTGAGGATATTACACTAAACCCCATGTATTATTCGTATTTTTACACTTTACCACATAAATTATTTTTTGTTATACTTTACCATATGAACTATGTAAATTTTTGCACTTTGCCCCTAAAATATTTTTTTAAAATAATAAAAATAGTTCATTACGATCATATCCAAGCCATCATACTTCCGTATAAAAAATTAATGATCTTTTAAATTCATACATTGCTTGACTAGAATGTACTTGAGTATTCCTGGTTAGTGATAAATATTTTCATTGTTAATTGACTACAATTAAATTTTTTTTTATTTTTTAATTGGATAGTGATGAATACTTAAGATTGGTCACTAATGTCTTAAGGTAGAAGCGATTTTTTTTGCTGCAATTTTTTGATATTTTTGTCATGTTGGTACAAATCATGCGATACCCGTTAAGGTTGAGTGTAAGGAGCAGTCGTAAAACTATATGTGTGAAGAGCAACCCATATCTACTAAGAATATCTAGCCACATTTCATTGAAATAAGGTATGAATTTAAGGAAATGTTAATTTTATATACGATAACATGATAGGCATGACGACCATAATGAATTATTTTCATTATTCTCAGAAAAATAAAAATCTAGGGTCAAAATTGTCCAGATAGGGCAAAGTGGAAAAATTTATATAGTTCATATGGTAAAGTGTAACAAAAAATATTTATATGGTAAAGTGTAAAAACGCGAATAGTATAGTGGGTTTAGGGTAATTTCCTCTATTTTATTTGATAACTTAGGATTAGTTTTAAAGGGTTAATTACAAAAAATACCCTTGATGTTTGACTTAATTACAAAGAACCCAACTAGCTTTCAAAATTACAAAAAATACCCCCGAGATGTTATTTTGTCTAACATTTAAACCCTTCATAAACAAAAAATATTTCAAACTCCTCCTTCATATTTATAAAAATATTGCAGTTTACCCCTTAATTTCAACACTGAATCAAACCTCAAGGGTACTTTTTGTAATTTTAGAAGTGAGCTGGGTTTTTTAGTAATTAGGTCAAACCTCAGGGGTACTTTTTGTAATTATCCCTAGTTTAAATAAACAAACTTTTGATTTTCGACTGCTTCAATAAAATTGGAACACGATAATTATTGTACTCTAAGTGATTCGCATTCAATCCTTGAGGAATATGACCTTGCTCGCTGCTATCTACTAGCTACACTGAAACTTGCAGTTTAGTGAAAAGATTTTCACGATCAAATTTTCGAGCTCTTCGGCCGACATGGTCTTTTGAGCTTGTTTCACTTTCTTAGTACCTTCATAGATAACTTCTAATTTTCTCCATACATTATGAGCGAATCGAATTCCTCTAAGATGATTGTATTCCGTAGCGGTAAGAGAACAATGAAGAATGTTAAGAGCTTTACCGTTTAAGGAGAATATTTCTTGTCTTTATCATCGAAATGCTTGAAAACTTTAGGAGTTTGAGTTCCATCTTCCTTTTTCTTCGTTGGGATGGAAACTTCATTTATGACTGCATTTTAAATATCGAACCCGCAACCTTGTAAGAAGCACTACATTCTATCTTTCCAAAAAGCATAATTGTTGGAGTCGAAAAGAGGCGAACTATTGGATGGAAATAGCTCATGGATCTTTTCTCTTAACTCGCAAGGATTAAATGAGCTTGCCAAAGAGTTTGGCTTTGATACGACTGTTAGTCTAAGTGACTATGAAAATCTAGAGGGCGTGAATAGATTTTCCCAATTTTCTGATTTATGCCCTCTTTTTCGAATAATATGATGACAAATAATAATGTGCCTAGAAAATAAATCAACACTTAATGATTTATAGAGCTTCAACCCACTTAGGGCCTGCATCCACTACCACCCGGTATGTCCGAGTGGATTTCGAAAAGAGAATTTTATCAATCGATACCAAACGATTACAACTTCACCGTTAAGAGCACCAAACTCTTCTTACAACAACAACCTTAAAGAGCACCAGACTCTTTCAACTCGAAGAGCACCAAACTCTTCTACACCTTGACTAACAACAAACTCTTCAATACCTCGAAGAGTACCAAACTCTTCAATACGAAAGCACCAAGCTTTTCAATCAACTAGCTCTAATCAACCAAACATGTTCTTGCCAAAAAAACACTAATAAGAATTTCTTGTTTTGGATGATGTTACAAATACAATCAAGATTACACTTTAAATAAAATATTACAACTCAAAAGTGCAAGTGTAATCAAGAAGTAACGCTTATCAAGCAAGATGTGAAAGTATAGTGCTTAGGCTATTACAACAAGATTGTTGAAAATGAAGAACAATAGATTTGTTGAGATTTTTTGTTGTGATGTAGAATTGTGTGTTATATTTTATCCTCCAATGCTTCATCTATTTATAGAAGAGCTTGAAGATGTAATCTTCAACGTAGTCTCCTCCCAATTAAAATTTGTCTGCAAAAGAAGAATCAAAATTATCTTAAAAAATGGTAAATAAATATAAAGCCTTAATTTCCTGAAAAGTGTTTCTGCAATGGATAAAATTTGATGTCAAAAGATTATAGCGACCGGTCGCTATGTTCAAAATTCAAAATATTAATCCGTTGAATAAAGTTTTGACTCAGTATGGCATCAAGGGCGACCGGTCATTGTCTATAGCGACCGGTTGATATGGATAGTGACCGTTCGCCTTTGAAATAGAGATGAAAAACCAAATTATGCAAGTCTTCAGGCACCGGTTGCTGGTCGCCCTCCCCGTCACAATGTCTCTGTTCTGCTTGATTCTTTAAATTAATAGGTACGGGTCGCCCCTACAGCGACCGGTCGCTATGCTTGTTGAAAAAGTTTTAAAGACTGTCTGTCCTTATTTCTTCTTCGCTCACTCTTCCCCAACTCCATGCACACATCATACCACAGGATCATAACTTTTGCATTTGCTACTATATTATGGGCTTCCAAAATGCATCACCTATCTCTCTTATTCCTCTTCTACAATCATTGGTAAGTTTGTTTCCACTTTTATCTTCTCCCATGGATTGAACTATTGGCTATTTTCTGAACTTTTGAAATTTTTGTAAATGTTTTGAAGTATTGCTTACATTGTTGAATTATTGCTATAGTATTAGGATTGATACTGAATTTTTTGGCATAAATAGACTTTTCAATTACATCCACATCATTTTTCTCTATATATGCATGCCATGTGTTTGCTAAAATGCATCATTGAGATATTTCACTATTTTGCATGCTCTACTTGGTTTAATTGATCGGAGTTTACATGTTGGTCAGTATTGTATAATCATCTCTCATGGTCTTCATATGATATTGTGGTACTTTACCTCATTGCTCATTTTCACGTGTTGAGATTCTAGACCTTTAAACTCTTAGCATGTTGTTTCCATGGATATTGCATGTTTTATATGCAACTTTGATGTATATATATGATGTTTTCTTATGCTAATGGTCTTTTTGATGATTTCAAAGGAGGATAAAAATACAATGAGTTCAAAAGCTAAATGGCAAGATCAATTGAGCTCACAGAAAAAGCTCATAGAAAAGCTCATTGGTAAAAATCTTATCTGAATATGCTAGAATTTTTAAGTTATGGCATATTGCTTTTCACTCTTATATATGTTGAGCTTTGTGATTAATAAGTTATTTTGATATGGGGAGCTTTTAAGCTCTTAAGCTTTTTAAGCTATTGTGAAAAAGCTAAACTTCTAGCTCATAAATTGTTAGCCGCTATGTTATTCATTGCATAGCATATTGATAGGCGGAGCTTTTAAAGCTTATTTTGAAAATCTTTTGCTCCTTATATTACTTTCTATCTTAAGAATTTTGTCTTGAAAAGTGTTGCTTAAAATGGATAGATTATCTTGATCGAAAAATCTTGTTTCTTTTAAATTCGCTCTCTAAAAATTATTTTTGGTTGTAATCATAAAAAAGGGGGAGTTTGTTAGAACAATGTTTTTATTTTGATTTTGATGATTTCATATAATTGAGTTTTATACCATAACAATGTTTCTAAAAGTTGTTTAAATACTTCAATTCATTTTACTCAAATTTTACTAAGTTTTTTGAAATACTTCTTGAACTTTATTTTTGACAAAAATCGGACAGTTTCTCTATGAAGAGGGCGATCGGTCGCTATAGTAGGGTGAGCCGTACCTGTGAGTTTTAAAGAATCAAACAGAACAGAGACATTGTGACAGGGAGGGCAACCGGTTGCCCTGTGCCTGAAAACTTGCATAATTTGGTTTTTCCTTTCTGTTTTTAAGGCGAACGGTCACTATCCATAGTAACCGGTCATTATAGACAATGATTGGTCGCTATAGACAGTGACCCGTCGCCCTTGATGCCATACTGTGTCAACACTTTATTCAACAATTTAATATTTCAAATTTTAAACATAACGAATGGTCGTTGTAGTCTTTTGACAGCTAATTCTATCTGTTGCAGAAATACTTTTCAGGAAATTAAGGTTTTACATTTATTAACCATTTTTTGAGATGTTTCTGATTCTACTTTTGCAAACAAATTTAGACTGGTAGGAGCCTATGTTGAAGATTACATATTGGATCTCTTCTATAAATAGATGAAGCATTGGAGGATAAAAATAACATACAATTCTACATCAATCAGCAAATCTATTGTTCTTTATTTTCAACATTCTTGTTGTTATAGCCTAAGTACTACACTTTCACATCTTGCTTGATAGACTTTCCTTCTTGATTACACTTGAACTTTTGAGTTGTAGTATTTCATTTAAAGTGTTATTTAGATTGTATTTGTAACATCATCCAAAACAAGAAATCATTGTTAGTGTTCTTTTGGGCAAAACACGATTTGTTGATTAGAGTTAGTTGATTGAGAATCTTGGTGCTTTTCGTGTTGAAGAGTTTGATGTTATTCGAGGTGTTGAAGAGTTTGATGCTCTTCGAGTTGAAAGAGTTTGGTGCTCTTCAAGGTTGTTGTTGTAACAAAAGTTTGGTACTCTTCAAGGTGAAGTTGTAATCATTTGGTATCGATTAATAAAATACTCTTTTCGAAATTCACTGGGACATACCAGGTGGTAGTGGATGTAAGCCCTAGGTGGGTTGAAGCATTATAAATCCTTGAGTGTTGATTTATTTTCTACTCACATTCTTATTTGTCATCATATTATTAGAAAAAGATGGCATAAATCGAAACAGAAAATATAAATCGGAAAAATATATTCACCCCCTTTAAATTTTCGTAGCCATTTGTACTAACACCGCCTTCGGGGACTATCCGCCTTCTGGAGACTTTCCTCTTTCAGGGGATTTCCCCTTTCAGAGGACATCCCCCTCCCCATAAGATTAAATTCCAGACGAATCAAGCATTTACGAGGACCTAACTCTCTCACTACTCAGCTCTCCCCGCAGCCAATGAGTTGGAGGGCCTACATTGAGGGGTAAAACTGTATTTTCTCCTTTTAGTATTTAATTATCTATTTAATTCTCTTTAATTAATTATTAGCCAAAAAAATTATTAATTGGGCCAAGTCAACAACAAATGCCACGTGGCCCATTCCATAGCATAAAACCCATGAGGCTCAATTCATATTAGGCATATGCGACCCACAATCTCAGGTATAAATAGCTCATTCTTAATTATTTTTGATTAAGTTCAATATAACTACAGAATTCCTTTACGCTCTGCTGACTTAGGCATTGAAAGGGCTTCCCCGGGATGACCCCAGAGGCTTCCTAACCTTGTTTGTGTGTTGCAGGCCGGTTCCCATCACGTTGATTGGACTTCGCATTAGAGTCAGATACCTTAGCTTGAAATACCTTGACTTGGAGTGAATCCACTTTTTAGCAGCATTATTTTAGTTTTAAAATGAATTGTTACATTAAATTATGTTCCGAAATAGTGAACTTCAAGAAAACATATATATATACATATATATATATATATAGGAATATGATCAAATGAGACCACATAATTAGAGTGAGATAGTGTGGACTAATCCTGGCCACACATCTCAAATTTTAGATGGTTGGGATCTTTCCAATTTAATATTTATTTTTATTTTATTTTTAAGCTGAAAAGGGCACAAAGGTCATTACTCAATTAATACTTCAGACCTCCACCGCCACCTCCAGATCAATTCTTCCACAGTCCCCTACCACCTCCTCTGCCGCAACCATCATATGATCCGTTCGTCGACCACCAAAGGGCCCCCGCCATTAATCCTTATACACCGCCGCCGGCCCAGATTCTGCCTCGGCCGTGGAATGGTAACCCTAATTTCAGTAAAGATTACTATAGGAATTCAAATCATGGATTGGATTACGACAATAATGGTCCGATTGGTGTGAAGAGAATGCGATTTAATAATGTGAATGATGCGGGTTTGTTGGCGGAAGATGAGAGAAGATTGAAATCAAACAGCTTTTGTATAAAGCTTTTGTTTAATCTCCAAACCATCTCTAATCTAAGGCTTCTGAGACTCGTACCGGCTAGGGGTGGTCGACGAGATCGAAGGCGATTCTCCGATCTAAGTTTCTGTTGGAGATTTTCTGGAAGAGTTTCGATTCGATTTCCATGTTTTTCGCCATCTCTGTTATTATGGATTTTTCTGGATTCTGTGGGGCATTTTGTTGAGCAATTGGTGGAGAATTGAGGTTGACTTCTGTTTCTGGTTGATGGAGTGGTGTAGCTGTTGTTGTAGATGAAGGATTGGTGAAGAAGACGATCTTTGACGTGGATGGAGTCTTGTCTGATTATATGTTTTTCGATGTATACTTAGATGTGTTTTGATGTATAAGTAGTTAATTTTTGATGTATGTATTTATATTGTTGTATACTTATTTTTTTTGTTGTATACTTATATATGTTTTGCTGTACACTTATATGTGTTTTGTTGTATACTTATTTTTTTGTTTGACAATTGTAATATGCAGCACAAATATGTTAAATATACAGCAAAATAGTGTTAAATATACACCAAATATATGCTAAATATACAACAAAATAATGAGCATAATTTTCTCCCTCTCTACAACTGATTTACTTAATCCACGGTCCCCACATGTTAATGAGCGTGATTTTCTCTCTCTCTCTCTATATATATATATACAGTTGTAGAGAGGGAGAAAATTATGCTCATTATTGTGTTGTATATTTAGCATATATTTGTTGTATATTTAACACTATTTTGCTGTATATTTAACATAATTTTACTGCATATTACAATTGTCAAACAAAAATATAAGTATACAACAAAACAAATATAAGTGTACAACAAAACATATATAAGTATACAACAAAAAAATAAGTATACAACAACATAAATACATACATCAAAAATTAACTACTTATACATCAAAACACATCTAAGTATACATCGAAAAACATATAACTGTACAGTAATCCCTAACTGCCTTCTCGTATGCCCTCGTTTTCTCCACGTCAGCATCATCTTCTTCACCAATCCTCCAATCCTATTCTATATTCTGAAACCCCAAAAAAAAATTTTATTAATTACCACAATGTAAGGATAAAATAGAGAATATGGGGGTATATTTAGTAAATGGGTTATCTTTTAAAAAATAAATAGAGGTGTATTTAGAATATGGATGTGTTTATTAATTTTGCAGGTGTGGATATTGGATAGGGGACTATTCCAAATATCTTGTTTGGTGCTTCCTTGTTCACTTGGTTTTATACCATTGATTTGGGTTTCCTAGACTTGAGTTTTGTGTTGTTTTTTAGTATTTTGAGTCGTTTTTGTTATATCTCATAGGTTAGGCATTAATTTCTATTGTTTCGAGTCATTTGAGAGGCCAAGCCATGTTGAGGGCCAATTATATTGAGTTTACAGTCATTTTAATGAGTCGCGTGTCAAAAGAAGCAAGGATGATCAAACAACAAAATATTGATTTGAAGAAACGTCCAAACGCGTCTGGAATTTCTAGCACTGGCAGGTTTTAGTATTTTAGTCATAACTTTTGCTAACAAATTGCTATGGAGCTGATTCAAGTGGCTATGGAAAGCTAAGAGAGAGGGCTACAACTATTATGAAGACACCCAAAGCAAATTTGGACGTTTAGATGGCGCTACAAAATACAAGCAAACGAGGCAACAAAGACAACAACAAGCGAGCCGCTTGCGCCCAAAATGGCGCCGCGGCAGTCACGGAGTGTTCTACGGGCGTGCAGAGCCCCTCTCCTGAGCTGCAGCGCCCGACACGAAAAAAAGGGCCATATGGGTTTGTGTTTTGGCGGCTGCAATGCTTCATTTTCAGAGCTGCTGCAGCATCCATTGGGCGGACAAAACAAGAAATGTCCGATTTTTGGATCTAAAAGGAGGGTACTATAAATAGATACATGGTAGGCTTGAACTAGGGCATGGAGGACACTTGGGGATGAAAACCAACACCACCAATACACAAGAAAAGAGTTGGGGAAGAAGATTGAAGACATTTATCATCTAGAAATAGATAAGATTCTTCTTTAATCTCTTTAATTCCTTCTTTGTTATTTCTTGTGTATGATTTGAGATGCATTCTCATTTGATTAAGGATATTTGTATTTTCATCATGAGCTAAACTCTATAATTCTACAGGGTTGATGTAATCTATGTTTGAACTTATGTTTTGAGATTGTGGTTTGTCAATCTTGATTTCTCAATTTATTTGTGCTATTTGGATTTATTGCTTCTAAATTACTTGATCAATAATTTAGATTGTTGGGTGTATTTGATTTGACTCTTGAGAAAGGTAATTGAATACATGACCTTGAAATAGCATAACCTAGGATTTCATAGAATTGAAAGATTTGTGAATCCTTTGAAGTCATCAACCAAGATTCATAGTTTTTATCAAGATTTCAATTGGTGATTTTTATAGAGATATTGATTTCCCAATTGTGATCTAAAATCATTTGGCACTCGAGAGAGGAAATGATTATTGTAGAAATCTTGGCTTATAAATTGGTAATTTGTGATTGATATACCATATTGATAACATAAGGGAAAACTAGATTCATCACACCTCTAGAATTCATTCTCCCATAGATTTAGATGTTTATATTTTGATTAGTTACATATAGTTGTTTTTATTTATAAACAGATATCCACCTATTATTGATCTGTCAAATATAGCATAGGTAATTTATACTTGGTACTTATACACGCATTCCCTGTGGATACGACAACCCTACTCATATCACTATATTAAAACTTGACACCGTAGACTTGCGGTTAGAAAATTCTCTAACAAGTTTTTGGCGCCGTTGCCGGGTAATGTGTTTTGTATGATATCAAGGTTGATTGCCTAGTTGTAATTTGACTATTTTTTTGTTTTTTTCTCTTCTTGTTTTAATTTTATGTAATTTGTTTAGGCACATCGTTGGATGGAATTATAATGTATGCATATACGTGACCAACCGATGATGCTACTGTGATTTTTGGAAGTCAAAGTGTGAACCATTTTGTTCCTTATTATCCACCTCAAGAAAATGTATGGACCCAAAATATGGCAAATCATGAAACATTTCATCGCCCACAAGAACAATTGTCTAGCTTGGAAGAAATACTTTATCAATTTCTAGATGATTGTGAGGCAAGAAGACGACAAGATGAGATAAAACGTCGGTCCGAGTTGGAAAAGAATCTTCTTTGAGTTTATCGAAGAGTGTAAGATAAGAAATCGAGAAAGCGATGATAGATTACTACAAACCGAGGCAAGCATTCAACAAATTGAGATTACATGTCAAACTATGTCAAAGTTACTCCAACAAATGATTGACCAACTTAATAATGAAGAGTCGTCATCATTCTTGGGACCGGTGAAATAGAAAATCATGAACATGAATTGCCCAAGATGAAAAAGGTGGGCGTCCTTCAAAATTTGGAGGAGACTTTTGAAGAGTGCAATCCGATCTTACAAGAGGAGGAGCCACATCAAATTAACTCAGGGAGTATCTCTATCTCTCACTCAATTGAAAATCCTCATATTGACAAAAATATGTGCACTCTAGATGTAAGCTTCAATACAAATGTATCAAATTTTAAGAAGCATACACTTGAAGGAACAATGTTTGAAAATGGTGATCAATTAACATGTTCTACAGATTTCATGATATTTAATGTGAGTAAAGATAGAAATATCTTTTCTATGATTGATAAACCATTTTTCATCATTAGGAACACATTTTTTGATTTCCAAAAGACCATCAACATTCAGATCCTTAATCATCCACGTCTTATATACACTAAAGGATCGCTTATACTGTTGGAAAATACAAAGGCGTGGCATGATCGACACTTGTTTTTGGATCCCGGTTGAGTAAAACAAAAGTCTAGCTAAAGACTTTAAATTTAGCGCTTCTTGGGAGGCAACCCAAGCTCATTTTACTAGCTTTCATAGTTTGATTAGTTAGAATGTTTGTGTTTTCTTAGTAGTAGTCATGTTACATCTTACCCCTACCTCTCTTGCATGCTCATTACGCGATTCTTGTGAAGTTATGTGCAAAAGGTGCTTATTGTGATAGAATTTGGATTGGTATTGAAATTTTGGACATAATTGGTTATATAAATTGCCTCCACATCCTTATTCTCTATCTATGCCCACCATGTATTTGATAAAATGCCTCAATGAGAAATTTAACACTTTTGCATACCCTTCTTGGTTTATTGTTGGGAGTTCACATATTGATTACAATTATATGACATTAATGTCTTTCCCATGGTCTTCGTATGATATTGTGATACTTTACCCCATTGCTCGTTTCCACGTTTGGTTTTGTTTGACAGGTTGGTATTGTGCCTCCTAAATCATAGAAAGGCAAGGAAAAAGCCATCGACCATATGGAGTGCTACCAATTGGCCCTATTACTTCTCTTTTACCCCACGATTCCGATGAGGTGTTGCACCTCTTCCATTGAGGACAATGGTTATATTAAGTTTGGGGGAGTGGTAATACCTTTTCAGTTTGTGATCCTACTTTCTTCGTGTTTCTTTTTTTTGTCTTGTATATTTGCTTTGAGTTGAGTCGAGTCGAGTCATTTGTTGAACTGTAGAACTGCATGACTAAGTGAATTTGTCGAATATGAGTTAAAGGGTCAAAAGAGCATGTGTTTGAGCGGTGATCTATGTTTCGTTCCATTAATTCCATCTACATGCATAATTCAGTTGATTTATTTGAAAATGATTTATGAAGTTGAGTGTTTCTTATATGATCCCACCGGATTCTAGAACTTGTCTGATCACTAGTTGAGGCGAAATCCTAGGTGAAGTAACATTAAGGAAATGATTTAGGCCATCTTTGAACAAACTAGAGCCAAAAATGCCTACCTTTATATTATATATTTTCACTAGTATCCCCTTTGAGCCTGTTAAACCCGTTCTTTGGCAACCAAATCTTATACCTTGAGCCTACATGTGAAAATCCTTATGACCCATCACTCATACACACAAAATGTTGAAGGTTGAGGAGGGTATGATAAGTAGGGTATATGTTCACTTGCATGAAGTTGCCGAGAAAAAAAAAAGAAAATATGAACCCTCATGTGTAAAAAAATAAGTTTGGGGTTTTGAAAAAAAAAGTGAATTTAGGCTCATAAAAGGAGAAACGTTGGAGAATTCAACAAAAGTGAAGGTAGCTATTTTGTTTGGCAATTGGTGATTTGAAGTGATAATTGTGTGTTTGGGTGAGTTGAGCCACTCAATCCTATATTTTCCTACCTTACCCTAAGCCCACATTACAAGCCTTGAAAGTCCTATTGATCCTTGTGTTACATTAGCCTATATTAGTGGAGATTAGTGTGAATGACAAGCTTATGGAATCCGGTAAGCATTTCATCTGGATATTCAGAAAGTGGATCATTTTGATAACACTTGATTGCGTGAATCTATTTGAATAATGTAAACGGAATTGGCATGAACATTCAACACATTTGATCACAATGTCAAAACACATGCGTGATTGATAGTGAAATGAGTATGAGACAAATGATATTGGTTGTGAAGTTTTGCAGTTTGTTTGTATTGTTGTGTCTTGTATTTTTCATTTTAGAGTTGTAATTGCTTGAGGACAAGAAATATTCTAAGTTTGGGGGTATTTGTTCACTTGGTTTTATACCATTGATTTGGGCTTCCTAGACTTGAGTTTTGTGTTGTTTTTGAGTATTTTGAGTCGTTTTTGTTATATCTCATAGGTTAGGCATTAATTTCTATTGTTTCGAGTCATTTGAGAGGTCAAGCCATGTTGAGGGCCAATTATATTGAGTTTATAGTCATTTTAATGAGTCGTGTGTCAAAAGAAGCAAGGATGATCAAACAACAAAATATTGATTTGAAGAAATGTCCAAACGCGTCTGGAATTTCTAGCACTGGCAGGTTTTAGTATTTTGGTCATAACTTTCTCTAAAACATTGCTATGGAGCTGATTCAAGTGGCTATGGAAACCTAAGAGAGAGGGTTACAACTCTTATGAAGACACCCAAAGCAAATTCGGACGTTTGGATGGCTCTACAAATAAAACGAGGCTCGCACTCAATGCAGATGCGGCGCAAAAAAACAGGCGCCCTTGTAGCCCGGGAGTGTTCTACGGGTGATGCGGCGCCCGACACGAAAAAAGGCCGTGCAGGTTTGTGTTTTGGCGCTAGCTTCATTTTCAGCTGACTGCAGCCCGTGGGCGGACAAAACAAGAAATATTCGATTTTTGGATCTAAAAGGAGGGTACTATAAATAGATACATGGTAGGCTTGAACTAGGGCATGGAGGACACTTGGGGATGAAAACCAACACCACCAAGACACAAGAAAAGAGTTGGGGAAGAAGATTGAAGACATTTATCATCTAGAAATAGATAAGATTCTTCTTTAATCTCTTTAATTCCTTCTTTGTTATTTCTTGTGTATGATTTGGGATGCATTCTCATTTGATTAAGGATATTTGTATTTTCATCATGAGCTAAACTCTATAATTCTAGAGGGTTGATGTAATCTATGTTTGAACTTATGTTTTGAGATTGTGGTTTGTCAATCTTGATTTCTCAATTTATTTGTGCTATTTGGATTTATTGCTTCTAAATTACTTGATCAATAATTTAGATTGTTGGGTGTATTTGATTTGACTCTTGAGAAAGGTAATTGAATACATGACCTTGAAATAGCATAACCTAGGATTTCATAGAATTGAGAGATTTGTGAATCCTTTGAAGTCATCAACCAAGATTCATAGTTTTTATCAAGATTTCAATTGGTGATTTTTATAGAGATATTGATTTCCCAATTGTGATCTAAAATCATTTGGCACTCGAGAGAGGAAATGATTATTGTAGAAATCTTGGCTTATAAATTGGTAATTTGTGATTGATATACCATATTGATAACATAAGGGAAAACTAGATTCATCACACCTCTAGAATTCATTCTCCCATAGATTTAGATGTTTATATTTTGATTAGTTACATATAGTTGTTTTTATTTATAAATTGAGATATCCACCTATTATTGATCTGTCAAATATAGCATAGGTAATTTATACTTGGTACTTATACACGCATTCCCTGTGGATACGACAACCCTACTCATATCACTATATTAAAACTTGACACCGTAGACTTGCGGTTAGAAAATTCTCTAACATTCCTCGAGCACTTTCGTTATTAAGAAATTGTGTTTGGATATAGCTTTTCTAGACACCAAATTTAAACACAAGCTAAAAGAAGATTAAAATTGTAAACACTCCCTGCACACAAGAAACCCACTGCAAAAAATCTCATAAAAAAACTTCAATCACCAACATAAATTGATTTTGTAAGTAAATTCATTTGTCGAATTATACTCGCCATCACTGAAATAAAAAGGCCCAATATTCACTATTATTACTCCACCTCATCAAAAACTCATTTCCCTTTCTCCGTTTCAACCAAGCCAAAAAGAAAAGGAATTTTTGTGGGTTTGATTTGATTTGATTTGATTTGATTTGAGGGTGAAAAATGGAAGAGTATGCTGTGAAAATCGAGGTTGCAAAATCAGAATTCAAGGGTTTTTTATCCTGCAATTATTCTAGAGAGATGATGAAAATTAATTTGCCGGAAAACGAAAAGAGCTATTTCTTGCAGGAAAATATAATTAATTATTAACTATTTTAATGTACAGAAAAAGCAAAAACAAAACAAAACACAGGAAAATATAAATAATTATTAACGATTTTAATGTACAGAAAAAAGCAAAAACAAAACAAATGGCCCATGCAGGTCTCGAACCTTGAATACGTGAGCTAGTACAACACTATCGCCAGGCAGCCATAAATGCCATTGAAGCAAGTCAGTCTATTTCGTGCAAATGAACACATACAGAGGCTGGGTAGGGATGAAATGGGATGAATGGGATTTGGGGGACCACATAATTGGAGGTGAAAATTAAAATGACCAATCTGCCCTTTTCAGGTTTAAAATAAATTGAAAATGATTATTAAATTGGATAAATCCCAACCATCTAAAATTACAGATTTGTGGTCAGTATTAGTCCACATTGTCTCACTCTAATTATCTGGTCTCATTTGATCCTATTTCTATATATATATATATATAGGGGGAGGGTTATATAGGACCCTCTTATTATATGAGTACATAGGACCAGATCCAAGCCACAAATCTACTAATTTCGATGTTGAGATTAAACCTGATTAATATTGATAAATTATGTGATAAAGTCAACGTGAGGGCAAATCAGTCCACATAAGAAAAGGGTTGTTGACTAAATCTAGCAAATCCCATTAAAATAGAATGAGTTGCCATCAAATTTTCAATCACAATTCACCAAATCTGTTATTGGAAATCCTCTCATCCATAATCATCTTCTCCCACAGAACACAAAGTCGACATTTTGAGAGTTCAAACAAGAAAAAAAAATGGATGAAACCTATGAAGAATGCTTCAACACTAATGAACAACAAGGTAACCAATATCTCACATTTCGATTGTTTATATTGTCCATTTGAATCCAATTAAAATTTGATTCGCATTTTTTTAAAACAATCATTTGATTCATCATTTCATTTTTTTGTTTGTTTACCCAGAAAGCTGCTTATGCGTGTCTATAATCTTGCTTATTTGTGCCAAAGAATATGCTTATAATTATGAACATACTTGCGAATCCAGGAAAAATTCAATTCTTCATCCCCATTTTTTTTTGTATGTTTACCCAGAAAGTTGCTTATGCGTGTCTATAATCTTGTTTATTTGTGCCAAAGAATATGCTTATAATTATGAACATACTTGCGAATCCAGGAAAAATTCAATTCTTCATCCCCATTTTTTTATATGTTTACCCATAAAGTTGCTTATTCGTGTCTATAATCTTGCTTGTTTGTGCCTATGAATATGCTTATAAGTATGAACAAACTTGCGAATCCAGATAATTCAATTCTTGAAGAAGCGATCAGTCAAGAACCGACTTTAGAGTCGAAAAGAGAAAGCAATCAAGGTCGGGCAGAAATTGAAGAGACATTGTGGGAAATATGGAGAAATAGGTCCGCACAATAGCAAAACGTGCGACAAGTAGAATCCACTCTTATTGACGTTATTTTTGAAGTGCATGTTTGATACTACTTATTTATGCATATTTTACCGCTTAATATTTATGATTATTTCAAATTTTGTAATTATTTGTTTGGTACAATCCTAAAAATTGTTCCTAACAAATGAAAAAAAAAAGCATGTGCTCGATAAAAAATGTTGTAACTGCCAATTTTTTTTTAACACCGCTTATTTACATATTACAAATTGTATATGATTTCTTATTGTAATGTTTTTTAATACTTTGTATTTTGCTTATTTGTTACTGTTGTAATGCTTTTCGACCAACAGAAAAAAAAATGAACATAATTGATATTGCTAACAGTATAAATTGCCATGAAGATAATTGCTTACACGTTAATTGACTTCTGCTTACAGAGCATTTGAATCTTGCTTGCAAAACATTTGAATACTGCTAAAAGTATAAGATACTTGAAAAGATAAAATATTTGCAAGGCAATTGACTTCTTGCTTACAATAAAGTTGAATTCTGCTTATAGACGAGTTGAATTTTGCTTACATAAGCAACGGATTTCTGCTTTGCAGAAATATAACAACCATGAACTAACACAACAACAATAATCAAAAAACATTCAACATCAACTACAAGTACGTCAAAAGCCAACTAAATTTAAAGTGGGTATAAAACGCTCCAGTAATCAACACTTTGATCAAAAATACGAAGCAACAAACGTTTCAGAATGATCCTATTTTATTTTGGCAAACTCCTTCGCCCGTTCCAAGACTGCCTCCCTCTGCTCATTCATTGCATCCAACCATATTATAGTTGTATACTTTCTACGCATCATCAATAGTTGCGCCTCGGCGTTTTTCGAACCCGTTGTCCCGTTTTAGTCCCCTTGCTACCATCTACCACTTTTTTCCATATCCTTCCCCACATTTTTCTTACTCGCCTCTGCATGATCAACAATAGTTGTCGCCTTCCTTTTCTTGCTCTCTTTAGCCATTTCCAATAGAAACACAAACAAAAAAAAGTGGACACTAGTAATTTAACTGAATCATTTATTAACAGACAATATTTATAAAGCATAACCAATAAATAAAATAAAATATAAGCATACTATATTAAATGCATAAGCATGATATATAATATGAATAAGCGTAATTGTCAACACCAATAAGCAGTAGAAAATATCAAACAGGCAAAACCACCAGTCATAGGAAAACAAAGTGGCAAATACTAATTACCTCATGTATGAAAGCATTATATAAAACATGAATAAGCAAAATATACAACATAAATAAGCAAAGTTATCAAAGAACAATATGCATTTTAAACTCCCATTAGAGCAATCTCCCGGACTTGATTTTTCAAATAATAAAGACAATAAAAACAAAAATACAGCCAATCCTAGTATCTTGCACATACTTGAATATATATATATATATAAGCATAATACAAACCATAGATAAGCAATGTTTTTGCCTCGTTAAAGCAAATCACCCAATACTTGTAAAAAACAAATGTGAGCATAATTATTGACAACAATAAATAATTTTTTGCCTCAATAAAATAATCTCCCAATACTTCTGATAAAGTAATGAACAGTTTCAGACTTCATAAAAACCAATTATGCTTCTGAAATTCGGGAGAAAGAAATGAATAATGTTACTACTATATAGATGATTAATGAACCTTTTGGCAATCGATATAGGCATCGAGCAATTTTGGGTAACAAGGATGGGAAGCAATTTTAGCCTTGATCAAAGAGGAAGCCTGTTCATCTTGATCATCTCCTCTCTTTGATTTTGAACATTAATGGAAGTTGATTTATGGGATACAATCAACATTGAAACCCCAATTCATCCGATCGAAACACGGAATACTCCGATCGCGAGCAAATCAAAGAATGGTCATTATCATCTTTTTGTTGGTACTCCATCGAAATCATTAGATTCTCAGGAGACATTAAAGCCTTGTCCGCATAATCATCGGCCGTTGATTGAGGCCCATACATTTCATCCATATGCTTCACAATCGTAATAACATAGCAAATGAAAAAGATAACCCTTCATTTTTTGTTTTGTTATTTTTTTTTTTTTTATGCGTAGGAAAAACTCGAGGTTTATAAGACCGATCTGAGATGTTATAATTTTTCATGGTGTTTGAAACTTTAGGAGGTTGTTAATGGAAGTGGTGGCGGTTGTGGTGATGGTGATGTTGGAAAGTGCGATTGTTTATGAAGAAGAAACAAGAAGATCGTTTTCCAAGTTGGAGAAGTTGGAGAAGATATGCAAGATTTGGGATAAAACACGTTGCCTAAAACCGTTCCTAAATTATAGTCCACTCCCAAAAATAACTTCCCTCCTAAAATCAGATTTTAATTAAAATTACCAAAATAGCCCTTTTTTATTAAGTTATATGTTAAAAAATGGTAAAATCTGATTAATCTCAACCGTTTAAAAATTAAATCAAGGTATCAGATTTGGTCTCGTGTACTCACCTAAGATATGTGGACTCACCTGATCCAAATCCTATATATATATATATATGAAAGGTTTCAGACTTTCAGTTATACCCAAATTTCAATTCATGCATATATTTGTCCAATCCTAAGCCGAACATATGAACACTTTTGGCGTTAGTGTTATGAGGATTTCTAGTTTTAGAGGGCATTTGGTTAAGTTTATAAGATCTCTTTGAAACATAGAGCTTATAATAAAGTATTTTTTTTCTTTTTAGTACAATATGGATAGTAGGGGATGAGATATACACACTAATTTGAAATCGAACCATAGACAAATGTCCTGACAATACAAGCTTCTACCAGTATTGCACAAGATTTATCCCTTATAATAAAATATCATAAAGACTAAATGATTTAGTAAATATTTGTTAATATATATACAATATGTTGCAATGGGAAAAGCTTTAACAATGGCTATTATAAAACAGAAAAAAAAAAAATTACAATGAAATAGAATCTATCTATTATAACTTGTCTTGACTAGCAATTTAAGAAATTGGATAGAAGTCGAGTCCATATTTGATTTCTGTTCGTAAGACAAATACGTATCGTTTAGTGCTCATGGTATGACGTAATGTCCCCAAGAATAAAATGACTTTACGTCTTTGGTACAGTAGCACTACTGACATATATATATTTTTAGATGTTTAAATAGTATTTTCTTAAAAAAATCATTTTTAATAGCTTTTAATTATAAAATGATCAGATAACGGGTCAGAGCAAATCCAACCGAAACATGATAATCTTTTGTCATCCTTAGTCATATCTCTTTTCGAGAAAAACATGGAATTCCTAATTTCTTTTAAAATTTTAATAATCTCTTTTAGTTTTTATAATTTTACAACAAATATTAGAATAATATTTACCATAATTTGGTTTGACCATATCTCAATAGTCAATTCTCACATTAGTATAGGAAGTTTTAATCGTTCCCTAAACAAAAGGTTAAAAAAGCTAATTTCTTTATCCAATTTGGCCAGCTCATGAGTTGGTACCTTCATCTTCATGTGGGAAACACACCTTCCTTTACGCAAATGGATTGGATAAAAGGAAAATGAAAGCAAAGTGGGAAAACAAAAGGAAATAAAGTGCATATTCATATTTCATATTCTCTTCTTGGATGTATGTACTGATTACCAATAATTTATGCTGATTAATTAGTCTTACTTTGCAAGTTTCCTTCATCTTTCAAGTGTTGTGCAGCAAATGTCGGTGTGATATTTTTATTAATATAAAATTGAACTCATATTAACATAACAAATTTAACATGTCTCCCCCACAAAAGCATGTAAAGCGGTTGAAAGAAAAAGGAGTAATTATCTTCTGTAGGAACTTTGGATCAATTAAATTCTTATGGGATATTTGGTATCGAACTTGTTGACACCTTAGAGATATATTATATTTAAAAAAATTATTATGCTAATTATAAGTAATTAATAATGGAAACACTGTACATTTGAGCTTTTATTTTAGTCTACATAGACATCAACCATATGTACTAAAAGAAAAAATAGAAAAGACGCATGTCAGCACCTCACTATTCCGAGACACGTGGCAACTCTTCATTCTCCAAACTATACGTGACGGCTTCACATTTATCCATAATCAACTATTTTTTTTCATATTCTTTTTCTTATATAATCTTAAAAGTAAAAAATAATATAAAAGATAAAAAATAATCTAAACAATCTATCCATATAATCTAAATAAGTAAAATAAATCATCTCTCACTAGAATGATGATATAATCTATTAGAGCAGAAGTCAAGGTCCAAATATCATCCTTCCCCTACAATCCCTTTGTAATGGTTTGAGTTCGCACTCAAAAAAAATACTATAAAAAACGAAATATATATTTATTGGACTTTTATTATTATTAAAATGAACACAATTAATTAAGTGGAGTTTTAAACGCCAAAAAATTAGATATCAGTCACTGCAATATACAAGATGTGGTTAATTGATTTTTTTTAGTAAAAGGTCCCGGGAGGGATGAGACATGAGTTTTGATCTCAGGTCAATGATTTGGGTTACAAAAGCTCAACCAACTAAGCTACAATCGATTCCCTTGGGGGGAATTAATGTGAACTCACTGTAATAATTTAATTAAAAATTAAAAATTCATGTCATTTTGACACGCCAAAACACATACAATAAAATAAAAAATAATAGTTCAATTTATTAATAAATTTGTTTGCTACTTACCAAATATCATGCGAATTTGATTGAAATGATTTTACCCAGCTACATTGTGCAAAGCTAAATAAATAGTATTTGTCCACCTATTTAAATCTATATACACTAAAGAAAATAGAAGATATTTTTTTAGATGCTTTTGATTAATAAAATTAACTCAATTAACTAAGTGGTTCTTTAAATGTAAAAGTACAATGATAGTACACTTGGAAATAGAATAAACAATGTAGGTTATAAGAAAATTTCACAATTGAAGTGAACGATTTGTATGATATTCTTCTAAATTTTGAATTATATGGTATTTCTAATTAGTATATTGGATTTTCTACAACTATTAACAAAAATTGGTACACCAAAATTTTGTCTTTTGACCAAATCCTTATAGCACATGGGTGTTATATCTAGTTGAGTCTATATGTATGAAGGAGACCCCTTAACAAATACCAAGGGTTGTATGGTTTCATCCCATAGGAGTGTTTTTACTTTTTACTGTTTGACATATGTAAATCATGATTGTTTACAAAATCTCATTAGGAAGATTTATTTTCAACTTCTCATTTTCCAATGTCAACTCTATCTTCTCAATTCTCACTTATATATGCTCAATTTTCAACCTATATTTATTCAGTGAGACCCACTAGAACCACCGCATACTCAATTTTAACCTTATATTACCTAAGAGAGACACACTACTACGACCCACATCCACATATATTACCATTTTCAAATTAATTTCAATATCGACCCCGCCACTATAAATTTCTTTTTATATATTTATTATTTTTCCAATATCATTTATGTGGGCCCCACCACTTACATATTATATATATATATATATTGTTGATGTCATAACTCGGAGGTCCAATATGTCAAACAATAAATAAGGCCTTGTGGGTTAATAGTCGACGTGAATAGGGAAAAAAGATTGAATAAAAGATGAAGAATGCAATAAATATGCACTAATACGACCTAAACTGGTCGTAAATGTATTTCCTTAGTTCGGAGCAATAAATACTCTTAAATCCTTCGAATAAGGAATCTCAGTCAATCGTCATTCAACCATAAATGAGAGTTTATAGTATAAAATATTCTATAAATGGAGTGCTACTAAATGTAGGCTGAATCATTACTACGGAAGATTACCCAACTAATGATCCCCTGGTCCTAAGGAAATGGGTGTTAGGGAGGCCATTTGAGTAGGATTCAATGTGTATTAACTTCACAAATTTATTATGATCTGACTCCCCATATAAGTATCTCAACGAATCTTGGCCTCTAAGGCTTGTCTACTTGCCTGTGCAATAGTATTGGTCGGGTGCTCGGGACCTGCCATCCCCAGATTTGAATGATGAGTCATTCAAGTCGGGAACACGTAGTAATCCCCGAGTTGGTCCTTCAGGTCGTGCGTGCATGCCTGACTGTCGGGTAATTTAACATATAATTGCATTTGACATTTGAACTTGCAAATATGTGGTGGTTTGGGGATAGTTTACTGATCCAAGTGTAGGCGCACTCATGGTAGCGCCCATAATAATAGGCGCTACTAGCGTTAGCGCCTGGACCTCAAAACAACTTTTTTTTTTTTAATTTTTCTGACGTGTCAGGCGCTAGTCAAACTAGCGCCTGTTGCAACAGTTTGCAGCGTTTCAGGCGCTAGTTTCACTAGTGCCTGGACCCCTCCTCCCCAATTTTTGAAATCTTCTTCCTCTATAAAATCGTGGATGGAGTAGCAACAGAACACCCTCTTACTCAAAGCTTTCTCCTTTCTTTCTCTCAGTTGAAATTATTTTTTTAAACCCCCCTCCCCAAATTTAGGTATTAAAATCGCCCCCAGCTTACAACAAAACATTAACATTACACCCAATACAGTTCCGACGGTTGGCGGCGGCGTAAAACATCGGTGGACACTTTGTGACGGTGACTGACATTTTATTTTGATCGTTTTTTCGTAATTTCAGGTAATCTTTCACACATGTTGTAAATGTTATTATATTTTTAGGCATTGTTAAAATTGATAGATTAATATAATTATAATTACTCGTAGATGTTATTTTAGGCATTTTTTAACTTGTTAGTATAAACAATTAGTAAAATGATAATGATGATTAGGTGTAGAGAACTTTTTGTGAATGTTATGTTTAGGAATTTTTAGGTTGTTAGTAAATTTCTAGACTAATATAATTATAATTGCTTGTAGAACATTTTGTAAATGTTATTTTTAGGCATTTTTTTGGAATTTTAGTAAATGTAGTTAGTAAAATGATAGATTAATATAATTATAATTTCTTGTAGATAATTTTTTTGTAAATGTTATGTTTAGGCATTTTTTTAACTTGTTAGTATAAATAGTTAGTAAATTGATATATTAATGTAATTCTAATTGCTTGTATAAAACTTTTTAAATAACAATTATGTTTAATTTTTGAAGATATGTCAAACAAAATTGGAGTTATTGTGTACTTTGGAGGAGAAGTTATTGGAGTAACACATTGATCGTGATATCGACCTTTCGAATTTATATGGACTTTTGTATGAAATGACGGATTTGGATCAGAACCGCCATAAGTAGACAGTTTCTGCTAATTATAATTCACGAGTAATTCCAATTAAAAAGGATCGGGAACTTAGATTTTTTTGGATTGAGTAGCTGATTTAAGTTCTATAGATCTACTAGCGATCCACCCGTGCGATGCACGGACTGGATTTTTCAAAAATAATATTTAGTTCTTAGTGAATAAAATTATATATTCGCACCGCACTATCTTCACAAATACATATTCATACATAATAAAAGTCATATATTTCATATTTTTATTAGTGTATAAAATTATAATTCTTTATAAAATAGTATGATTATATCTTTTATTTTTATTTATTAAATGTCAATTAAGAACATGAATAGAGCTTTTAAATTTTTTTTTATCAACTTTTACGATGGATTCGAAATTCCTAAACAAATTCTCATCATCCAAACAATATGTGGATTTCAAATCCAAGGAGTTTGAAATCCATCCATTTGAAATCCCTTGAAATTTCAAATCCCTCTATCCAAATGGACCCTTAGAGTTTTATGTTCATCTTATTTTACTAATTTGTTTGGTCATTTATATTAAAACTACTTATTTTCATGATTTTTTTCATAGAGATAAATAGGATGGTATAAAATGGAAGCCAATATTTTCTAAAATTAGTAACAGATTACATTTCCTATTTTTCCTCACTCAGTGGGGTAGTTTATATCAAAATTAGTTATTTGATATTTTAATATTTCTTACTTCTAGAAAAAGATAAGATGACAATGAACTACTTGATACTAATCAGTTTGCAGGAACTCTAAGAAGATAATCTTTTTTAATTACTTAAACCACACCCCAGTGAACATGGGTATTACTCTTTAGTAAAGAGACCTGTGTTTGTATTTTTGCAATAACAGGGCCGAATTTAAAATAAAAAATCTTTTTTATTACTTATTTTTTTTTATTAATTTGAAGTCTAGACTACACTTTTCCTATTTCTAGTTATTTTCACCAATGTTATTCACGGATTATGGTAAGGAGACACCAAGGAATCTGCTACGCAGGTAAGTAATATAAATATGTCTAATATTAAAGTAAAACAGTAAAAAAAAGCTACAAAATTAAAGTTTACAATAGATCAAAACGTAAAATCCCAAATATAAAAATAGATATTTAAATTCAACCAAAATCTAAAGACATCATAACAAACAAGTCAAATCTGGTAAATCCCCATATTTAACTCAAACGCATCATGAAAAAAAATCACATACAATAGATTTATTCCTTCTCAATCTTCACCATTTTGTCCTTCTTAGTAGATGAAAACTCCTTGATAAGACGCCTATTCATCCTCTTACATGAATTATTGCTCCTAATAGGGGACAAAAAAGGAAAGAGATTAACAAACATATTGAAAACTATAAAGGAAAAAAAGGAAGAAAAAAAAAACATACCACTACATTATGGAAAATGCATTCTAAATTGTAAATGGTTTAGTTGTCACCATATGCACTATGCAGAGCACTAATCTGAACAAAAGGAGTATTTGTTAGCAATTTCTTGTATATTTTGTATCAATTTGCAGTAGTATCTCTAAAAAATTTGTATTGCTTATAATTGGGACTTTTTGCAATAGAGAGTGGACTATTTATATTTGCGGCTAATTTAACAAAATAATGATAATTAAAAATTAATTTAACAAATTAATGTAAAACAATTTTTTAAAAAACAATTAGGTGAAATTTATGAAATTAATTTTTTTTAATTTTTTTAATTTATATGTTTTTTCAAACCGAAATCGAACCGCAATGCTAGAAAAATCGAACCGAATTCGGTTCGGTTTTTCGATTTGGGCTTTATTTTGGGTCTTTATGTTTTTTGCTAAAAAATATTTTTTTATATTAATTTAACAATAAATTATAATAGATAATTAAAATAATAATATGGAAAATATATTAAAAAATATAAATTAAAATAATAATATAAAAAATATATAAAAAATTTTATGGACCAAAATCGAACCGAACCAAAAATTTATTCGGTTTAACAATTTGTTAAACGGTTTGGTTCGTTTTTTAATCTAAAATACCGAATGAATTTTTCGGTTCGGTTGATTTTGGTCCATAAATTTTTTATATATTTTATATTATTATTTTAATTTATATTTTTTAATATATTTTTATATTATTATTTTAATTTTCTATAATATTTTATTGTTAAATTCTTAAATAAATATAAAAAGATATATTTTTTAGCAAAAACGTAAAGACCAAAATAAAGCTCAAACCGAAAAATCGGCAACCAAACCAAATAGTCGGGTTTGGTTTGGTTGGTTTTTCTAGCATTGCGTTCGATTTCGGTTTTGAAAAAACATATAATTACTATTCACAGACGTTCCACCTAAATTTAAAAAAAAAATTACGGTGATTTGTTAAATTAATTTTTAATTAACATTATTTTGTTAAATTAGCCTATTTTGCACGATGCAAATTTCGAGATAATTTATTCTTTGGTGAATACAACTTGCAATTTGTATGCAACAATTTAATTATAGATATTATATTTTTCGGTATGACATAAATTTGAATTTGAATTGTTATTAATTAATGAGCTGCCCAATGACTTGAACTTTGATTAGTTCCATTCCTATACAACAACTAATTACTATTCAACTTCAAAAATTGAAGAGTTTCAACATTTAACCACTACATTTATATGCAGTTAAATTAAACTGTAAATATGGTATTTTCAGTATGATATTTTGTTAGAAAAATTGAAGTGTTATTAATTAATGAGTTGCACAGTGACTTGGATTTTTATTGGTTCCATTTCCTATGCAACATCAAATTACCATTCAACCTCGAAAATCAATGAGTTTTTGACATTTAACCAAAAGAGTATTTATAAGTTAATTTAACTTATAAATTAACATTTACTAATTAATTAAAGCACTTTCTATAATTGGCAACTATTTTTTGGCGGAAATTTCCAGATTTAGTGGCTATCTTGTTTTTATATATTATATAGATTTGTTGAATCAGACATTTTATCTCACACCGTACAACCACCAATTCCATTGGAAAATAAGTTTTACCAATGTGCATCTTACATTATTGGTGACTTTGAATTGCCTTTGGTTACTCAAGGAATGACAAACATGGGTTTGGGTAGTGCTTCTAGATCTAGTCAATGCAATTTGGATGGATTGAATGTGCATGTTGAGCAGCGACCTACAATTAGGGGCGATTCTTTTCTTTCGGATATACTGGAAAACTTGGAACCTAGTGATAATAGCGAGCATGATTATGCTAGTGATGATCATATTGAGCATAATGATGTACAAGATCATGAAGATAACCATCCTGCCCAGCGACATGTTCATTTGGTAGTTCCTCCTCGTCCTAATTTATTAAGTTCATCTTTTTTTTAGTTGGGATATGATGAACTTAATGGTTATTCAATTGGTATCCCTACATTGGCTATGTGTTATGACTCAGAGAGAGGTGAGCTGAAAAAGGTATGGTTTTAAAGATAAAAACATGTGCAATCCACATTTAAGGATTTTTCTGTGCGTCATGGCAGACATGAGTATAATGTTATGGAGACTAGTCCGACTGTGTAGAAAGTTGTTTGTAAGTATGGAGTTATTGAAACGAGCTTATCATCGCAACTATTCAATTGGTGGATACGAGCGACTTTTGTGAAAATACATTCTATGTGGCAAATTACCAAGTAGGGACTCCTCATAGTTGTGTTATGAACACCGACTCCAAACATCATAGAAACTTGTGCAAAAGTATGATTGCTAATGATCTTATGGGCATGGTCCAATGTGACCCAGCGTACGATATTAAGTTTGTTCAGCAAAATGTGAAAGACAAATATGGATATAAGATTTCATACTATAAAGTTTGGCACAACTTGAAACGGCAAGAAAATATGTGTATGAAACTTGGCATAGTACGGCTGAGGGATATATACGTTGGTATGGCAGTATTATACGATGATTGATAACACCTGCTCACTTGCCTTAGCAGCCCCGGTTCCAGCCATCAGCCACAACAACACATGATGCTATGGTATACTTACCGCTCTCTGACTTGATTTTGTAAAGTGAATTATAAACATCAATAGTAAAATAATATGTATGTTATTTGCATTTTTCAGTTCTCATGGATGGAACAACTTAAACTTAGTTCAACTCAATCGTCATTCGAGGATGTTGAGTCATATGCACGTTTACAACGTGTTACTGTAGATGTTAGCAGTGACATTGAGCGTATGCTACACAGGTCGCCAACCACACATGTCCGCCATTAGATGATATACCTGTCGAGAGAGTCTCTAGGGCCCATATAGGTCGTACCACACGAGGTAGAGGATGGCAACGACATTCACGGCTATTTACAGATGGTGTTTCCACATCTTGTGGATGTTCCTCCACCAGTACCCCATGTTGATATAGTGAGACTTCTACTTATACACCCTAGATACACCATGGTATGAATTTTATGAAATTCTTAAAAAATTTAAATTGAAAAGAGAAACATGAATTCTTTTTATTGATCATTTTCTATTATATATGACAGATCCATCTACATTCACTCCTGGTTGTTATGTGCCTCAACCAGTACAAATTGATTATAACATACCACAATGGACATCATTTACATCTCTAGTAGAGACAGATTTTGGTGTTATGGGAGTTCCATATGGTGGTCATGATCAGTCCACATCCGATCGTCCACATTTCAACATATCATCTGTTTCATTTCTACCTACACTTAATGAGTATTGTGATTTGACTGGAGAGTCAACATCATCAACTGCATCTATTCATCATACAACAAAATATTACCCGCCACCATAAGAGGATCAGAGGGATACTGGTAGGCATAGGAGTACTAGACAAAGGGTAGCGCCTAGGTGTGGTATTGGGGGACATAGGGTTTATGTTTGAATTAATTGAATTTCTGTACCAACTATCATTTTCTGTATCGTTTTTTTGTACCATTTCAAACTGTGTGGATCAATTAGCGTACTTAATGTGTTTATATATTTTTTTCCGGATTCACTTATAGATTTTTAATGTATTAATTTAATAAATTAATACTATATAACGAAAAAAACATAAAAGTAGGCGCTAGTCAAACTAGCGCCTATAATAAATAAAAAAATATATATTCAGTAGGCGCCAATTGGATTAGCGCCTAAACTGTAGGCGCTAACACAATTAGCGTCTACACTTGGTTTTCTAAATCCACCAAAAATCACCCCACTTTTGTAAACTATTTGATAAATGCAATTATCTGTTAAATTTGCCCTGGCTGTCCCTCAGTCAACTTGGCACGTCAGATCGGGTACAATATATACAAATCATCATCTTATCATGTTTCTCAATAACAAAATTCAATAAATCATCCCACACCAAACATATTTCCAAATCTTCATCTAACAAATTCTTTATCAAAGTTTTTACAACCAAACATATTTTTATTTTTTCACAATTTTTTTATAAAATATTTGAAATTTATCTCAATGGGATGAAAATGAATTTTCTGACTGGAATGAAAACTATGCAACCCCTAAATTTTTTAATATTGCATATTTCATCTGCTTTTGTGATTTTGTTTCTATTCCAACCAAAATAGTTCGGTATGCGGTTCAATTGATGATATTGATAAGAAATCAAGTTTGAAGAAAAGTTAAGGTTTGGAGTTTATTTTTTTTTTTGAGAAGAAACTGTACTGCTTTCATTAAGAATTATCAAACAATACAATATCTTTAACCCATCTAGGAATCTTTATTCATCCATAAAAGGGTGATGGAGCAAAAGAAGCAAAACTAGCAATTCTATGCGCTACTTGATGAGTTGCTCTACAAATATGATAAATCGTAGTTACATTATTGTTGTCTAATAATGTTTTTATATCCTGTATCAACGTGCCCGTATAACTCAAATCTTCTTGCATGCGGTGCGGATCGCTTGCACGCCAATGCCAAATCCGTCGTAACTTGAGTTGGTCCCCAACTATTATTCTGTAACTGAATTAGTTCATCTTGTAACGCCTGCAATTCCCACTCTAACGGGCTTGAAACCATTTCAATTCGTCGGCCAAATACCCCCTGTATCACACCTTCCTCATTTCACACATTTTGGTTCGCCCCCCTTTCTCCACTTTCCACATTTTGGTTCACCTCTTGGAATGATTTCAAAAATTCATCCGCTAATCGCACCGACACCGCAAGTTTTCTATTCCCACTGTCGTGAATATATACCTATTTTTCCTTCCAAATTGCCCACGTATTACACACAAATCTTTCAAATTGTTGCTTTCCCATCTTTGCTCGAATCCACAGTCCTATGTCCAAGAAATCTCTATCGTTCACTTGCTTTAAAAGCTCACAATACCCTGTTTGCTTCCACATTTCTCTCAAAGTCTTACAGAAAAAATATTGCGTGAGTGGTATTATCGGCATGATGATGGCACATCCTACACCCTTCCTCAACCGGTACATGATGTCTTAACAAATTCTCCGTAGCTGCAATTAAATTGTGTGATACCTTCCACCATTTTTTTTTATTTTTGGAGGAATTGACATCGCCCATAAATATTTCCACCATTTATTCATCTCCACGGCTGTACTATTCACATTCGGGTGGAACATGCCTATAGCTCCCTTATACCCCTCTATCACTGTATATAAACCTTTACTAGCATGTTGCTAATATTGAATATCCTCTTGTCGATTCCTTGATAATGAGATTTTAAAATTACTTCGTCCACATAAGGTAAGAAATTTGTGCGAATCTTCTCTACATTCCAAGGTCCATCTCTAATAAGCTCCTCCACTTCGGCATCCTCCATAAGAGACATCAGCTGCCCACTTATTTTGTTGGAGTAATCCCTTACCCAATGATCTTTGTAAATTCTCACCTTTTTACCATCCTTGATTCTCCATGATATCCCCTCGTCAAGCAATTCTTGACTCCGTAACAGCGATCTCCAATTGTATGACGGTTTTGTTACAATCGTTGCCTCCATTATGTCCACATGACGAAAATACCTTGCCTTTAGAACTCTTGCCCCAAGGCTTTCTAGATACCTTATAATTCGCCACACTGTTTAGCCATAATGCTTTATTGAAATCAATTAAAGCTTGAAAACCCATGCCCCCACACATTTTTGTCGACAAAAATCTCTCCAATTTTTCCAATGAAGACGCTTCTTGCCTCTATCCGTACCCCACCAAAAGTTCGCACATGCACTTTCTATTTCATCACAAATTGATTTGGGTATTTTAAAACCCAACATCTCATACGTCGGTATTGCTTGTAATACGACCTTCATTAAACTTTGTTGTCTCCATCTGTGAACGTTTTTCCACTCCACCCCGATATTTTCTTGAGAATTCTTTCCTTCAAATACCTGAATTGAAGTTTCTTGCTCCGCATCGTAAAAGTAAGCAGTCCAAGATACAATTCATGCCCTTGCACCACCGAGACGGTGAAAATCTCCTTGAATTGTCCATTATTCCGCTGTGCTTATTAGGACCGAAAGTTAGGATTGATTTTTCATAGTTAATCAGTTACCCAGATATGCCTTCTTATATTTCTTCAAGATGCCTGTGACTTGCACACATTCCACTTCAGTTGCTCTACAAAAAATGAGACTATCACCCCCGAAGAATAAGTGTGATATTGGCGGAAACCTCGGCGCAATTCTTACTCGATTAATGTTCCCTTGTCTCAGATTGTATGTGAACATCGATGATAATCCTTGCGCACAAAATACAAAACGATATGGAAAAAGTGGATCATCTTGTCTTAAACCTCTGTGTGGCCTTACCTTTCCCACCACTTCTTGATTTAAAGCAAAAGAATATTCCACAGTCTGTACACATTTCATGCTTAAATCTATCCATTTCGCCGCAAATCCCATCTTTGTCATAACTATTGTGGAAAGCCCGTTGCACGCATCATACACGCCTTACTCATGTCCAACTTAAGAGATGCATACCCTCTATTGCTTCCCGTATGATTACTAATCCATGAATGCTTTGAACCTTAAAATCACATTATTAAGTGATTAATCTTCCCGATGATGAAAGCACTTTAGTGTTTGTCCATTATATAGTTCATGACCGGTCTCAACCTATTCGTTATTGCTCGAGCCACTATTTTATAACAAACATTACATAAGCTCATGGGGAGAAACTCTTTTATCATGACTGGATTAGCCACCTTTGGAATAAGGGTTATAACAGTCGAATTCAAATCTTGTAAATCATCCCCCATTATTTAGAACATTCAGAACCTCCTTAGTGATCACCTCTCCCACAATAGGCCAAATCTTTTGATAAAATAGGCTGGCATTCCATATGGCACGGACGCCTTATCTGGATGCATATCAAAAAGTGCTTTCTTTACTTCCTTTTCTGTGAACGGTTTACACAAGGCCTCATTCATTTCTTCATCTACTCTTGGTTCTATGCACTGTACCACTTCTTCAATTTCAACACGTGATGGGCTTTGTGACGAAACAATATTATGGAAATATTCTGTAATTATATATGTCATATCTGTCTGTTTCGTACAGAAATCTCCTTGAGAGGATACCAAACCATTAATCCAATTTTTCTTTCTTCGCTGAGATGCTTGACATGGAAATATGGTGTGTTTCTATCTCCGTGTTTTAACCATATATTCCGACTCCGTTGCTTCCAAAATATTTCATCCTGTGTTGCCAATTTTTCTACCGGAGCTTCTAAAACCCTTCTCCGAGTGTCTGATTTGGTCCATGCATTAGAGTGTTTCAGTCTATTTAGTTCGTCCCTATCTTTTTTAGCCATTTTTGCAACTCTTTAAATCTGGCTCCAACCCATCTCTGTCGTTCAATGCTACAATTTCTTATTATGTCCATCAGTGGCATGCTTGAGTCTTCCTTGTTGCATCCCATCTCAACTATCTCAACACATTCCGACTCTCATATCCAACATTCTTCGAACCTGAATATTTTGCTACTGGGAATTCTTATATTAAGCCCTCCTCGCCCATTATTACTCCATATAATTTGTAATTCCCTGTGATCCGATGAATAAAATTCCAAAATTTCCAAACTAGCCGATGGATGTAGCAACCTCTATGATAAATTATTGAGATATCTATCCAACTTCTCCCAAATTACCTCATCTCCGGCTCTCATGTTTACCCATGTGAAGAAATTGTCTTTTCCATATATATCCCTTAGCTCACACGACTCAATCGTCGTCCTAAACTCCTCAATTTGTGCGTCTGCCCTGGCTCGTCCCCTCTCTTTTGATTTTAATAGCAAATTTCAATAAAATCTCCACCCTTTAGCCATAGAAGCTCTTTCAATTCATTCAAACCAGAAAGCCTCTTCATCAATGTCCACGAATCCCCCCTTCGCCTAGCTTTTGGATTTCTATCAAATCCAGTAAATCTCCAAATTTTGTCACCCTCATGTACTATGTTGTCTATATGCCCCATCGAATACGATTTTATTGTTACTGAGATTTCACTCTTACACAAAAGAATTGGGCTACCTTTCTTGCCTTGGCAGTTAACGACAAACATGCCCTCAAAGCCTAGCCATTTCTTTCACCTTCTACAATTATAATCTCTCATCCTTGTCTCACTCAAGAATAAAAGATATGGGTCCTTTTCAGAAATTAATCGCGTTAGTTCCCTGAACGCTCGTTGGTTCCCAAGCCTCTAAGCATTCCAAACGATACAACTCATAATTCTTGGTGGGGTTGCATCGCAAGCCCTGCCGATTCATTAGTATCCATTTATGTCGCCTCCTCCTCCCCCTCTATTTCTTCTCCCTCCAAGTTTTGTCTCTTATTATCTCCCATTTCATCCATCCCCTGCTCATCCTCATCCCGTAGGCTTCTTTTAGTTCATTTATCCCTTTTGGATATTGCCTTGCCCGCTGCTTCTACATTCCTGGCTCTTTTCTTCCACTTCTTTGGGCTTCTCTCAGTAGATACTTCTGATATCTGGGTTCCCCCTTCGTTCTCATCCGTATGTACCACTATCTGTGAGTTCTCCACCATATCATTATCCCCCAATACCTCCAGCATATCATTTTGCTTCCCTCTACCATGTTCTGATCTTTTCGCATCTTTCAGTACTAGTCCGCCTTCCATTATTTTTGTTGTCTTGCCGCATTGTGATCCTCCTGATTTATAATTATTTTCCCCTTACTATTATGGCCTTCATCTAAGTCTCATCCATCCGCTCCATCCGAATTCAATGGATCATTTTCCTCATTCGCAATTATAAGGGTTTTTTGTTTAGTCTCCTTATCCTTGCTTTCCGTGTGCCCCCATTGCAACCTGTGGTCCCCCTAATTGGGAGAGTTGCCCTCAACCAATTGCCGTATGCCATATTTCCTTCCTTATCCTCTTCTGCACACTCCCTCCACGTATGTCCTATCTTTCCACATGCATAACAAAAATCTGGTAATTTTTCGTATGACAATAGGACCATTATCTCCTCATCACCCTATTCATCCTTAATTATGATATGGCTTTGTAATCGCTTTGCAATCTCCCTTTTAATTCTGATCCTGACAAATCATCCAAGCAGATTGCCTGATTCCCCTTTATGTATCTCCAGAACCTCTCTGAGTTGTTCTCCAATTCACTGTATCGCTTCTTCTTGCATGAACGCAATAGGTATGTTATGTCATTGAACCCAGGTTTCCATTTGATCAAATTGCATCAATTCGGGGTTCTAAATTCCTTGTATCTCCTTAAATATGACCAAACTCCTAAAAACGTGCCACGGACCTCCATTGAGAGCCCTCTTCCTATCAATAGGGTTTTGGAATTCCAATATAAAAATATTCTCTCCTACCACATCTATATCAATGCAACTCGGATTGAAGGATTAAGGTATATGGTGCTTGAATGTATCTCGATTCACTCATTAAGCTGAGAAAACGTTTGCCACCAGGCACTTCGCAATTCGGTTCTCTCCTTGTCATCTGAATTCCCGATCTAGGGTTACAGTTGGGGTTTCACCCTTATATGATAGTTTGATCTCCTTAATTCTCCGTAGGATCTCATTGTGTTCCATTCTCCCTACAGTTGCTTTATGATCTTTGCGTCCCACCAGAGTTGGAAGATAAATCTCGGTGGATTTGGCCTACACTCCGGTAGTATGTCTACTCTAATTAGGTCTTCCCCAAAGAGAAAACGCAAGAGGGAATACAATAATTATGCTATTTTCATTCTGGATCACTATCACGGCTAATCACGTTAAAGTTTGGAGTTTTTTTTTTTTGAAAAATTAAAGTTTGGAGTTTAGTTGTATAAAAGAGTGGGAAATTCATAGAGTAAAATTCATTTTACCACTTTCTACTAATGGTTTTGTATCAAATACCCCCTCTATTATTAAAATATTCAATATATTGATAGATAATCAATCTATAATTGGATCTAAAATAAATAGTATAGCAACATATAGTTTCAATAGTATGAGAAGTTGAATTAATTTTCCTAAAGGATAAATTTATATTAATATTAATAATATGTGTATGTATATACATTTGCTCTAACTAGTAAATAATTAAGTTTAGGGTCAAATTAATTGATATTAATTTATATTTATTAATATTTATGTTAAATAAGATGTGCAAGTATATGTCAAACAAATTGTCAAAACTAGAACTTTACTTTTTAAGCGGTGAATAAATATTATAAAATATAGAACAAAATATCAAATAATACTCTCTCACAATTATATATCATTAATTTGATCTAGCTGTTTTTAAAAAACTAATTCTTGAAGAAAATAAATATTAAAAAATTGAAAAAAAATATAAAATTAATATTATTAATTTCTTAAAAATATATATCATATAGATATATATTACATTGTTTCAAAAGGCATCTTCTAGTTTGTTTTTTAATTTACTTTAAGTTTCGTAATTGCAATAATATTGTACAAGATTTTCTATTTTTTTCAGTATTTTCCTTCAACATATAATCCATTACTACCATAGTAACACGGTGTGTACCATACGTGATATAATTCTATGTACAATTAAAAAAAATCTGCAATTTTACTCTAAATTAATATACTACTTACTTGCTAAAGTTGTTTATTTAAAATAGTAATAATATTTTTTTTGAAAGAATCTCGTGTGAATTCTCTATAATATTTTTTAGGACCAAACTAATCAATATTTAATTAAAATGGATCAATTATTTATAGTTTATAATAGACGTGTAAAGTAATCTAACATTTTGTTCAAGATAAGGGTAATTTTGTCCAATAACATAAATTTTATTGGGTATTAGAAAGTTTTAATTGTTGAGGGGGGTATTTTTGATACAAAGTTAATAGCGCAAGGGTAAAGTGAATTTTACCCAAATTCATAAGAACGCCCTTGCCAAGCTTAATCAAAAGAGCAAAAACATATAACTCCTCTTCGAGGTATTAAAGAGTTTGGTGCTCTTCAAGGTTGTTGGTGTAAAAAAAGTTTGATACTCTTCTCGTTAGAGTTGTCTATCGATTAATAAAATTTCTTTTCAAATCCACTCGGACATACCGGGTGGTAGTGGATTAGGCTCTAGGTTAGTTGAACCACTATATATTATTGTGTTATTCTTCTCCGATCTCTTACATTCTTGAAGATCTTCATATATTAGAAAATGAGAATAAAAATCTGAAAAATCGGGAAAATCTATTCACCCCATCTAGATTTTCGTAGCCACTTGGACTAACAACAATACATATATGACAATAGCCACTCTACATGTATATACGAATTGATATATTATTTCCCGGATGCATAATTTTAAAGTTCATTATAATAAAAATTGAGTAAATTTTATATTTTATATTTATTATATTTATTTTTTATTTTATATATGCAATATTAGGGGTGTCAATTTCAGACCCGACATGCAAACCCGACACGAACCTAACACGAAATTAATGAGTATTGGTCTAGGCTTCATGGGTTTGGGTCAAAATCAGGTCGAACACCAATGACCCGCCAATTGAACAGGTCAGGTTCGGGTCAACATCCTATGACTCATTTAACCCGTGTAGCCCGTTTAAGAATTTAAAAAAAACTAAGTAAATAATTAATTATAAAAAAAACAAAAAACAAGACATGTTCATAAAATTAAAATTATAAAACCACCTTAATTATGTATGTTATTATTATTTTGTATGTTTCCCTTAAAATATTATAAGTATGTTATGTTATTTATGTAATTATGTTATTTCTTTTTGAAAGTATTGAATTATGATATTTTTATTGATAAAATAGTGTGCATAGTGATTGATTTAAAAATAAATATATTTATTTAGTTGAAACTATTAAATATAAATAAAAATAATTTTATCATACAGTGAAATGGGTCGGGTCCGGGTTACCTGTGAAATAAATAGGCCGGGTTCGAGTTCCAGGTTCTGACACGAAATAATTAAACAGGTCGTGTCTGGGTTGGTTGATTCTGACTCGCGATCCCCCGAACCCGGATCCAACTCAAGTTGATACCCCTATGCAATATGAATGTTAAACTGAGATCGTAAAAAGATGATTAATTTGATATATTATACATAAAAAATGGATTAAAATAAAAAAAATATTAAATTTTAAAAAAGAAATAAAAAAGACAAAAAGAGCACTGAGTGTCATAAGCTTTTTAGTCAAAATGCTCAAAAAAGCATGTATTTTAAAAATATGCATATTTTTCATTTTCGTTGCCAATTTGGCCTAGTATCACAACCTTAAATTTAAGACCTCGTTTTTTCATTTAAGTTGGTGGAATGATAAAAACGGAAAAAGAAATACTATCTCCGTCCCAAATATATAGTTCAATTTGAATTTTCACGCATATTAAGTAGGATTAATAATAAAGCATGGAAAAATACTGTTAAATATAAAAATAGACTATATATTTGGTATATCCCAAAAAATATTATGGGCTATATATTTGGGCGAGTAAAAAAGAATATAGGAGGCTGCCGACATAACAGTTGTACGTGGAGATGGTGCCATTGGTTCCATTTTTTTGTTTCTCCCACGTTCAGGCTGTAAATTTGACGGTTAGAAATTTGCCACGTACATTAAATGGGTTGTTGAAACCTCTACACACCAAAGTCAAAGGAAGCAGGTCGGTGAAATAACCGCCTTTTGTTTGGGAACTCGTACGCAAATATCGATCTTGCCACGTGTGGCAGACTGCGGCCCATGTGCCAGCTAAGTTGTTGCTTCCCGCAAGTAATATGAATTCTAGAAGTGATTATAATTTTTTTTTGATCAACTAGAAGTGATTATAATTGAGACTCAAAGATTATTCTTATTTTGTTCATCACCATGGAGCATAAACACTGAAACAACCACCAATCTCTTAAAATAATAAAGTGATGGCTTATCTCGACAACTTGATTTATGAAGTAAACTATGCATACCTCACCTTGAGTCACCTGCTAGTTAGATGAAGTACTTTATTCAAAGAAACCTGGAATAAAATATATGCTATACTAGTTTGGGTGATCTCAACTAAGAACATCCAATGCTAAAATCAGATCAGTTAATGAGGTACTTATAAACTAGAGTGCGAGGTAATTTAGTAGTAGGGAAAATAAGATCTAAATCCTTTAACTTGGACCCATTTGCGAATTAGTCCTAAGTTGTCACGTTAGAATCTTAGTCCTTTAACTTTTAAATTTCTAGATATTCAGTCCTTTAACTTAACAATTTTACTTTTTATAACTTGACATTTTCAGTAATTTAGTCCTATATAAACAATCTCAAACTTTTATATTGGACTTTTATATGGAAATAGTCATTACATACTTTCGTATAGAAATTAAACAATCCTTTAATGAATTTTATACCTCATTTGGCCGAAACTACACTGGGTGTGATGGTTCGAAATGCCACCAATCGAGGTTGTTGCATGATCTTTTCGGGACACATATTTTTCAATTCTAGGTCATGAAATTGTGTGTCCAGATCTTCTCGTCTCTTGTATATGTTTTTTAGGAGTTCATCCATTTGGTGAATGGATTGGCGCACCCTCTCAAGAAATTCCTTGAAAATTTCTTGTCTCGATCCTTCACCACAATTGGACCTATTACCAGGATTCATCAATGGTTTTTGACGTGTTGTTTTCTAGTGATTTATCAGATCCATTTGTAACATCTGATTTACCCAAAGGTAGTTTACATTATGTGTTTTTTGTCTTTCATAGTGTTGCAATATTTCCGTTCTTACTCATGTGATTGCTTGTTCGACAAATCAGTTATCCTGATATTCTTATTCATACATCGTCAAGATTTGGCGATACCTCCTGTAAAAAATACATCTTGGATACTTGTCCAAATCTATTTTTTGGAGATAATTCTTCTCGCCAAGGTTAATTACAAAAATATAATAAATGATTATTAAAAGTTCTCAATAAACCTAGGCTTTGATTATGCACCATGATGAATAGATTTGGAAAATTGAGATAAAAAAATCCCTTTTAAACTTAAAAGGACCAAAATGCACAATTTCTTAACATATAGGACTAAACAAAACTAAAGACATGACTAACACAGCTAGAAAGCTAAAGATTCAAACATGTAGGACTAAATATCAAATTCCATACAAATTGCTAGATCAACCCCAAACTCACAAGATAAAGGACCAAATCTCAAAGTAGGTCAACTTACGGATGAAATTTCTCATTTTATCTTTAGTAGTATCGACAAGTTACATTTTACATGAGCTTTCAACCTTACTTATAGTCGCTTCATCGTAAAATGCGGATCTTCATACACATGTAATCATATGTGCATCGACTCGCCTCATCTATAGGGAGAGCTCTCGAGGCCTGACTGATTTTGGTCATGTTAGGACCCATACAAAAAAACGCAGATCCTGATGGTATTTCAATAATTTCAGGCAAGACAAAGTCAAACGGGTAATTTTCCTATAACAACTTAAATTTTTAGATGAGGTAACAACTCAATAGGTGCCTCATCGTAAGGAGAGATCGTCCCTACGATTATAATAACTCAATAGTTGTACTGTTACATGTATATTTTTCTATAATTCTATGAATTTTATCTCCTGCATTTAGGGAGGTCAACATTCCCACGGGGGACCAACCTCATCGGTAACCAAATAGAATAGGGCGAAGAATCCCTGGTTAATCCTGGGATGGGGATTCTTCGCTTCTCTAGAATCAGGGAGGAAACATAGACGCCATTTATATCGCCCGTCTTTCTTCCTATTTTAATTAAAATGTGGGTTCTACGCTCCCATCTCCATTCCCCAAATAGTTATATTGTATTATCTATTATTAATATTAATTCTTTAGAATTTTTTATTTTATTAATTCTAAAAATTAGACCCAAAAATCTTTACATTTTTACTTGTTCTTTATTTGACAAATTATGGATTAATGTTATCTATCTTTTTTAAAATATTAGTGATTGCAAAAAGTTTAAAATTTCAATAAATAATTAAATAAGATATTAATTAGATTATAAATCATACGGTTGAACAATAAAAAAAGAAATTATTATAAAGTATAAAAACATTCTTTAATTACAAAATATATGGTTGTGTGAATATGAATTATATCTATTTATAGAACATATTCAACTATAAGAAAGTACAAGTTTGAAAAAAAATTAACTGCCCAATGTGAATTATTTTTACTACCCCAATGTTGAATATTTAATAAATTGTATTTTCAATATAATCAATGATAAAGTCATCTTAAATCCAATATTTCATGGAGTTAGGAAGGTGAACAATTATCAAAATTATTAAAGGAATTAAATAAAAATATGCTTTATATTTAGCAACACAAATTAAGGGAAAATGAAACATTTCAAAAATATAAAAACTATTTTTTTTATATATATATACACACTCAAAAAAAATTCAAACAAACAAATTCATACTAATTCCAAATATACTACTTTGAAACTTGAATAGTAAAATATGTTGATAAATATAAAAAAACATTAACATGAAAAGTATGTTAATATATATATATATATATATATATATTTATATATAAAATATTATTATGAGTATAATTTTATATTAAAATAAATCTTAATTTCCTTCTTACATAAATATATATAATGCTATCATGCTATGTATGGATATATGTGACATTAAATTTCAATACATATTTTTAGATTTTTTTTTCTAATTATAATCGATTTAAATATAATTCTACATAATTATTAAGAAATGAGTTGAGACCAAATAACAACTATACATATATCACAAATAGTTAAACTACATTAATATAGAAATGATGTCTAATAATCCGGATACATATAGTTTTCAAAGCCCATTACAAATTACAAAATAATGAGTAAATATTTATTATATTTTTTTATTTATTAAGTTTTTGTTATTTATATATGTAATATGGGTGTCAAACAGAAGATCGTGAAAAAATAATTAATTTGATATATTATACGTGAAAAACGGATCAAAATTAAAAAAAATTATTAACTTCTTTTTTTTAGAAAAAAATAAAAAAGATAACTATAATAATTAATGCGGTATACACATAGATTTAGAAAGCTAATTTTACATAATTTTATTTTTTATATTATTTTAAAAGGTGGTTATTTAAAGAAACTTGACTACTAAAAATAGTGAAACACCAAATATTTATCAATTCTTATTTTTATACATATTTTTATTACTTATTATAGTAACTGCAAAAGGGCGGGAAAATTTTAACATATTATTTCTGGCGACTTCTCTTTGTATATATGTATATATATATATATATATATATATATATATATATATATATAGGGAGAGGGTTATATGAGACCACTCTTAGGGTAAGTCCATATGGACCAATTCTAAATTTAGCATATCTAGATTTTTCAATGGTTGTGATTTTAGAGCTAAAAATTGATTAAATGTTGGTAATTAGAGAAAGGGTAAATTACTCATCCTACAAAATTACCCAATATTCATGGGATTCTGTTCACATTATGATCACACAATCTATGCAAATCTCACGCAAATTCAACGTGAACAAATCTCATCTTTCTTCTTCTTCAATGCACTCTTGTGTAATCATTCATCATTCTTCTTCAACGCACTATCGTGTGAAAAATGTTGCGATAATTTGCCATAGTTCTTTAGAGCTTGACTTGATTCGAAGTTTGCTTATGAAGATGTAATTTATTGCTTGTGTAGATGTGTCATGGTTTATATACCATTAACTACATAAGCAAGTCATAAGCAACAATCCGATACTACATAAGCGGAATCGATACTACATAAGCAACAAATATACACTACGTATGCACCACTTAATACATTAACTACATAAGCAAGTCATAGAACAAACTCATACTACATAAGCAACAAGTCATACTACATAAGCAACGAATATACACTACGTATGCACCACGGATACATTAACTACATAAGCAAGTCATAAGCAACAAACTCATACTATATAAGCAACAAGTCTATATTACATAAGCAACGAATATAAACTACGTATGCACCACGAATACATTAACCAAGTTATAAGCAACAAACCCATACTACATAAGCGATAAGCCATACTACATAAGCAATGAATATACACTACACATGCATCACAGATACATTAACTACATAAGCAATAACCCTATACTACATAAGCAACAACCCTATACTACATAAGCAACAGAGAAACTTTTTTGAAACTGAAACGCTGGAGAGAGAGTGTGCGTGAAGAGTGAGTGAAATTGCGTGAGAGAGGGAATGAAATCTTAGTAACTGATTCTAAAGTGCCAAATTACCACCCTACCCTTTTTAATTCTTTGAAACAAAAAAAATAAACATAAAAAAGCCCTAAAAATCTGGACCACCCAAAATTGTTGATCTATGGTTAGGATGTGTCCCCATGGACTCACCCCAAGTAGGAGGACCTATTTGATCCATATCCTATATATATATATATATTGAACAACTCGAATGCATAATTGTAAAAATCATCACAAAATAAATTTTTGAGTAGATATATCTTGTATTTTTTATTTATTGTGTTTATTTTTATTTTATATTATTGGTGTTAAATGAAGACCACAAAAAGATGATTAATTAGATATATTATATGTTGAAAATAGATCAAAAATGAAAAGGTTATTATATAGATTTGTCACACACATTCCCTGTTGTAAAAATGCTGCCTAGTCCCGATTAGTCCTCACTTAGGCACTAAACTCCCCTTGTTCGCCTATGTTTTCTTCCGATTAGGCCCCACCTAACACTGCCAAGGCTCCGCCTAGGCGTTAGGCTCCAGCCTGCTGCCAGAATAGTGTCTAGCGCTTTTTACAACATTGCATACATTAATTAAATGATAATGATATTAACTATTATTATATAAGATAATATAAAAAAAAACTAACCATCCCCTCCCACCCCCATTTACCACAAGGTGCAGCTTTATGTTGCGCCAACCCATCCCCACCTCAACTTATCAGTCTTTCTTTTTTTGTTCATGAGGGTAGGCGCAAGATACAATTGCACCTGAAAATATCCTAGTTCTTTTAAATTCCAGGTACAACATCAAATTACGGACTATTTTCGACCACAAGTCCTTGCAAAAACCATATAAGTTTGAAACGCCATAGTTGTTACAAATGCCTTTTTTGCGACACATTATTTGTGATCATTTTTTTTGCGACAACATACCATAATTTTTTTTAATAATGCTAGTGCAATTGGCCTTTTAAATTTCCAGGCGCATTTGATAATGTGCCAGCACTTAAATAAAAAAGTCCATCAAATTCACCATATTTCAACAATTTCGTCTCATTTGTGTTTTGCTTCAACAATTTGCCCCTAAATTGACGCTCAATCAGGATATGCTTCCTCCAATAATTTGACGCCCAACTCTGTGAATGGTGTAATATTGGATGACAAAAACTTATATAAGACCGTTATACATATCATTTTCCGTAAGACGGGTTGTACCCGCCCCGCCCATCCATCCAACCCATTTTTTTAGGTTTTAGGGTTGTACACTGTTGTTGGTGTTTGGACGAAGCTAGAGAGGAAATAACTTCTACAATCCAGCTGATTGTTTGACTTCAATCCATGATTGTTAGGAGAAAAGGTCTTAAGGAGTAATAGTAGACACTATCAAAAAATTATTTAAAGAAGAATCTAATAACTCTAATCAAATATTTTGATAAATAACTGAACAAAATCAACTTATTGGGGGAGTGAAATTCAAACATTTTATTTTTTGAAGTTTTTATTTTTTTCCTGTGAAAATTATGACAGAGTTAAAGTAATACTTTTATGAGTAAAAATACCTATTTTTTTTAGGTAAAGTATCATGTTTTTTAGTATAGTCACAAATTAATAATTCAGTAAAATAAAGAATGAAAAATAAATATGACAAAGTTAAAGTAACACTTTTACTCATAAAAGTATCTATTTTTTCAGATAAAGTATAATGTACATTCACGATTTAGGAATTTGGTACAGTGAAGAAAAACATGACAGAATTAAAATAACACTTTTATGAGTAAAAATATCCATTTTTGAGATACAGTATCATGTTTTTTTACTAGTCACATATTGAAATTCATTACAGTGAATAAGAAAAAATAAATATGATGGAGTTGTAATATTTTTATAAGTAAAAGTATCCATTTTTTGAGATAAAATATCATGTTTTTTTAATACAATCACTAATTATGAATTTAGTATAGTGAAAATAGAAAAATAAATATAACAGAGTTAAAGTAACACTTTTATGAGTTAAAGTATCCATCTTTAGATAAAATATCATGTTTTTTCATGACAGTCACAAGTTAGAAATTCACTAAGCGAAAAATAAATATGACAAAGTTAGAAATTCATTACAGTGAAGAAAGAAAAACAAATAGGACAAAGTTAAAATACACTTTTATGAGTTAAAATATCCATTTTTTGAGATAAAATGTCATGTTTTTGCTTAATATGATTGTAATTAACATTTCTCTGCAACTTTGTAATATAGAATCCAAAACCAGAAATCTATGTTCGAATAAAAAAAGACAGAGATATGTGCTACAACCACAATCTGAGATTAGGGATAAAGGAAAGAGGAAAATAAGGAGGAAGATAGAGTGTAGGAGGAAATACAAAAAGAATAAGGAGAAGAGAGCGTGAGAAAGAAGACAAAAAGAAGGAAGAGAAAGAGAGAGGCGTGAAGAAGATGAAAAGAAGAGGAGAGAGAAATTTCTTATTTCTGACTTTTTTTAATTAAAAGATCCGCTAATCCCATATGGTATCTGTATCCGTTTCATGGGATCCGTCTTACGGATGAAGATCCGTAAGATGGTCCTATGAAAGACCTACTCATATTGGATAATTTGGATTGCTCTTACGCCTCCTAGTTAGGGATGACAATGGGGCGGGTCAAAACCCGGCTCCGCATCGGGGCGGATTCAAACCCGGTCAAGCGGGTCCCGTGGTGGGTCCCGGGTCTGTTTTAGAAAAACCCGCTGGGTCCGGGGCGGGTAACGGGTCCTTGTGGACCCGCCCGGGACCCACCCCATATATGTTTGTTATTTACTTTTTTATTTTTATTTTCAGCCTCTCACTCCACAACCTCACCCTCACCGTCTGCTACATAAAATCAAGGTAAGTAGTTTTGTGAAAGTCAGTCAATGGGGGCCAAGTTCAATTCCTTAACTGAATTCCCTCACTCTTGAGTCTTCTTGATCTAGCTCAGACCACTCATCCTCATGTTTGATAATTTAATTATAAAAAATTAAAACTAAACACTTTGAACTAAAATTACATAGAGCCTCATGAATCATGATTAGATTGCATAAAATAGCTCAAGGTCAAACGCGCGCAATAGCTGTAGAACTGGCAGCACAGTACTACTTTTCAATTGTGGCGGGTTCGGCGGGTTCAACCCGCCGGGTCCCGGGTCCAATGCGGGGCGGGTCCGAAGGCGGGCGGGGCAGGTCCTGAGGTCCAATATTTTCTTCGCGGGGCGGGTTCCGGGTTTGAGCAAACCCGTCCTAGACCCGCCCCGTTGCCATCCCTACTCCTAGTACAACTAAATTAACACCATTTTCAAGTACGTTTTAGATTTTGAGGATGCGTTAAAATTTTCAATTTCTATATTAGTTGACGAAGCCCATCCAAACAAAAATTGCTATAGCCTTGAAAGATGTCTTGATTTGGGCCTAAATTGGCAACTTCTGGACTCCAAACTTCATACATTATTCCAAACAAAACTTCCTAAATTATTAGGGTTTTAGATTTTCTATTTGAACCAATACTCTTGGATAACTAACTTTTTTTTTTTTTTAATATCAATGTAAGGTTGTGTTTGGATTAATTGATATAAAACTAAAAAGTTTAAATAATACAAATATTGAGTAGGTTTGAAATCAATTATGATAAATGTGAACAATAATTTAAAATGGTTATTTAAAAGATTTGAAACTAATTAAGTCCTTGTTTGGTTTTCATCCCATCATTTTTTTCCCACTTTTTATTATTGAGATATGTAAATTATGTTTGTTTCCACTTTTCCTCAATCTTATTGGAAACGTCCCATTTTTAAGTAATTTTCCTCAACTTTGTTTACTTATAAAACAACGTGCTAAGTAACGATTGTGCATGAGGTATTGCACGTCTGTTGCACCTATAAGCGCCATGGACTGAGTAGGTTAGTTACCGGTCCAATGCGATCTTTGTTAAGGATGTTTTTGATAACAAAGGCCAATCTTTTACTACAAAACAATGTCTTTTTTTTTCTCCTTTTTTTTTGTGAGTACTATTCCTCACACGCACTCATATCAGGTCGAACCTAATCAATCGTCTTGATAGCATAAACATTGTCTTATATAATTAAAATGATAAAAAATAAAATGATATTTGTACTCCTTCCATCCAAATATATTGTCCACTAGTCCACTTTTATATTTAATAGTACTTTTTCCATCCGTTTAATATTATAATCCTATTTAATATGCATTTTGTAATTTACACCATTCATAAAATAAAGGTAAATCAATTAAATATTTAGTTTATTTGTAGTCAGGGCCGATCCTATCACTATTTTGGCCTAAGTCGAATTTGAAAATTGGGCCCCTATTTTCCTATACAAATTTAAAGGCAACATAAAAAAAAGAATAATGTCCAATATATAGTACAATTCTATTATAGTTAAAATAATACGACATCCATGTTCAAAAATCAAAATAATAATTTAAATTATACAACTCAACTTACAGTTTTGACGGTAAAAATATCTTGTGAACTATGATTTTGGCAGCCGTGTAATTATTTTTTAAGTTCGTGCCTTATTTATTTGAGGTATTTTAAATATATGGCCTAAAAAAATTTAAGTTTGATAATTTAAATAAAATATTATGGGCACATGATTTGAGATCTGAAGAAGCAATAATTCAACCTCTACAATAGATTTATTTTTGTTATCATATTTTATTTATTTTATAATATGTACTATGTATAAAAATTACAAAAAATATTGTCCCCTGAATTTCTAAAATAAACCCGGGCCCGAGGCGACCGACTCCTTGGACTAATGCAAGGAGCGGCCATGTTTGTAGTTTCCAATATTTTTCTTGATTTGTGTGAAAAGTTAAAGAATTATATATTTATGACTGAAGGAGCAATAAAAATGGCGTGTGCACGGTAAACTATTATATCTATTGTTGCATAATTGAATGAAAAAAACATCAATTTTCACTCTTTGCTACCAAAACAATCAAATTCCCATACATATTGATCTGTGCACGTCAAACTCTGGTTACATTTCTTTATGAAAGCTCCATTTCCATTAAAATCTCTCACTTCAGAGCTCCACATAATACCATCATCCCCAAATATTTCTCCATCCCAACTCAGTAAACTCCTCAACACCGCCAAAAATCGGAACCATGCTGCCCAAATCCATGCTCAGCTCATTACCCAAAATTACATTTCTTCCCCTTTTCTGTTCAACGGCCTTCTCAGCCTATATTCCAGATGCGGCCACATTTTTCAATCACTCGCACTCTTTTCAGCTTCAAATTCAAGAACCAATTTTGATAACACTAAGAATGTCTTTACTTACACTTCCCTTATTACCCAGCTTTCACACTCCAATCTACACTTCGAAGCTCTTACATTTTTTAATGAAATGAGGGGAAGAAATATATGTCCCAACCATTTCACATTTTCTGCTGTTTTGCCGGCTTGTGGGGATGCAGCGGTGGGGAAGCAGATGCATTCTTTGATATGTAAACATGGGTTTGAATCAGATGTGTTCGTGAGTAGTGCATTGGTGGATATGTATGCGAAATCAGGAGAAATGTTTTGTGCGAAGAATGTGTTCGATGAAATGCCTAAAAGAAATCTTGTTTCTTGGAATTCTGTGATCGTGGGGTTTTTGCGAAACGGGTGTTATCATGAGGCGATTGGTTTCTTCACGAGCCTGATTGCGGAGGATGTGATAAGACCTGATCAAGTTAGTTTTTCGAGTGTTTTGAGCGCTTGTGCTAATGTGTGTGGGGTGATAATGGGGAGGCAAGTTCATGGACTTGTCGTTAAGCACGGCTTGGAGTATTTGGCTTACGTGAAGAATTCTTTAATGGACATGTATTGCAAGAGTGGTGTTTTTGATGATGCCGAAAAATTGTTTACGACAATAGATGAAAGAGACGTCGTTACATGGAATGTTATGGTGATGGGTTTTGTCCAAAACGGTATTTTTGAGGATGCTTGCAATTATTTTTGGGTTATGAGACGTGAAGGCGTACCGCCCGATGAGGCGTCGTTTTCGACCGTGCTTAATGCTGCTGCGGGCATGGCTGCACTGGACCAGGGCTCTTTGATCCATAATCAGATAATAAAAACCGGATTTGGGGCAAATACATGTGTGACTAGCTCATTGATAACAATGTATGCAAAATGTGGGAGCTTGGTTGATGCTAGACGGGCGTTTGCTGAGAATGAAGCGCACAATGTAATATCATGGACGGCCATGCTTTCCGCCTTCCAACAGCATGGCCGTGCAAACGAGGTTATAGAATTATTTAACGATATGCTACAAGCAGGCGTAGAGCCTGATTATATAACGTTCGTTTCGGTTTTATCAGCTTGTGGCCATACTGGGCGTGTCGATGATGGGTTTTCTTATTTTAATTTGATGAGTCGGAGATATAACATGAATCCGGGGCTTGAGCACTACGCTTGCATGGTTGACTTGCTCGGTCGTGCTGGCCGTTTGCATGACGCTAAGATATTTGTGGAAAAAATGCCGATAAAACCCGACGTGTCCGTTTGGGGAGCGTTGCTTGGAGCCTGTAGAAAATATGGTAATCTTGATTTGGGTAAAGAAGTTGCGGAAAAGCTTTTCCAAATAGAACCGGATAATCCAGGAAATTACGTGTTGCTATACAACATGTATGCTCTTAGAGGAAGACTAGAAGAAGCAAACGAGGTGAGGAGATTGATGGGGTTCAACAGGGTCAGAAAAGAGCCAGGCTGTAGCTGGCTCGACGTTAAAAACACGACCCATGTTTTTAAAGCTCATGATAGATCTCATTCTATGACGAATGAGATTAATGAGATGCTGGGAAAGTTAGAGGAACTGGTGAAGCAGAAAGGATATGTTCCTGAAATTCAATATGCAATCAACGATGTCGGAGAGTACAAGGAACGGAGCCTATGGTACCACAGTGAAAAATTAGCGCTTGCATATGGAATACTGGCCCTTCCGGCTGGGGCTCCCATTCGAATAAAGAAGAATCTTCGCACTTGTGGTGATTGCCACACTGTTATGAAGTTTGCATCTGAAATTTTTAAGAGAGAGATTATTCTTAGAGATATTAACCGTTTTCATCGGTTTGCTGATGGTGTGTGTTCATGTGGTGACTATTGGTGAGAGATTCGAACTACAATGACCTGGCCACCTGCGGATCAAACCTCAATGCTATTGTTTCACGGTAATTATCTATTCGATATTCAATTATAATCTAAGGTTCTGATCAAGAATCTTTTTGTTGCTCTGATTAGTGTACGTGATTTCTTCTTTTGATACTTCAAATGTTATACAAAACTCATTGAAAATGCTTACTGCTTTCCTTTCACAAGAATATATTATGCAAGCAGAATATTGTATGGAGTCACTAAGGCTCCATTTGGATTGATGGATTTGGAGCTTAGGATTTCAAATCCATAATAACAAGTCCATTTAGGTTGTTTGGATGAAGTCATTCTATAATGGATTTCAAATCATGGGAAGCTATTTTTGGAGTCATTTTGGATGATTTCAAATACTTCTTCTTTGGAGTCAATTGAAATCCTTCCCCAAATCCAAATCCTCCAATCCAAATGCAAACTAAAATTAGTTGATAGTAGAAACTTTTGTAAACATCTTAATGGTTAGTTAAGCCCAAGACTTCATCCAAATGCATTGGAAAGTTTGGTGCTCTTTTGTGCTCTGCTTCTAATACAGGAAAAGGTGCAATTATTGAAACAACAATATCAGATAGTTGATAGTATCATTTTCTGTGACATGCAGTTGATGCTTATGTTTTCCTCTCCTGTGTGCAGTAAGTTTGATCTATATGTGTGTGATGGTGCTCTTTCGTGCTCTGTTTCTTGCATAACTTGATGGTTTAATTGCAAAAATTACCCATAAGGGTTAAATTAATTACAAAAGATTCAATAATCTTTCAAAATTACAAAAATACCCCTTTGACATTTGTTTCTATTTTGCAAATTGCGCCAGGGGAAGGGGTTTGTTAAGTAAATATAAAATTCAAGTGGGTGTTTGTAACAATTTAAGAGGGTATTTGTAATTTTAAAAGATAACAGGATTTTTTTTGTAATAAGACTAAACCTCAGAGGTAGTTTTTGTAATTATCCCTAATTTAATTTTATGTCTTCCAGAGGATAACTTCGATGTGTTTGGTGAGAAAGTCCAATTCTATTCTTACTTGATTTCAGATAAAATTTGTCCATGCAGGTTTATGTAGATCCTCTGCTTGTCTGCTTATTTGCAATACTAAATAATTGTCATTTTTCCCCCTTAATAATTGTGATAAAATTACTGTCATAATTCTTTTGGAGTTTTGAAGCATCATTCATTACTTGTTAAGTTGTAACCATCCGTCTTATATTGTTCTTTCCAGATCTATTGAACTCATCATGTATCTAGCAAGATGTTTTTGGCGATTTTGTTGATCATCCTTGTTAACTAAATTATATAAATGAGGATGAGGTTATCATTATTTTAACTAATACAAATTTACATTCGTTGGCGCAACAAAATTCTATGACCTGAGTGAGATTCTAGTTACAAAATACAAGAAAATTATATTTACTTTTTTTAACTTGATTCATGTTATTAATTTATTTTAATCAATTAATAAGGTGTACGTGCGTTGCACTTGATCCAAATAATTTTGTTAATTTAATGAACATCAAATCTTAAAGTCGGAATTATTTTTTATTAGATTATTTTTATTCATAGTAAACTTCGCTCGGTCACGTGTTTTGAACCTAAAATTAAATTTGCTAGATTAAAATTAAACTTCTTAGTAGGTGAAATATGGTTATGATATTTTGAACCCAAAAACGCTATACTTAAATGATATTATCATTGAAAAAAAGTACAATGGATATGAATACTCAAGAGTAATATAAGTTTAAAAAAAAATAATTTCCACGAACTTATTTCGTATCAATTTATCTCTTGTTTTATTTTTTGTCTCATTTTTCTTCATACTCGACTTTGAGATTTTTTGTAAATTCATTTTTAAAGCATTCCTAGCCCAAATTTAACTGGTTGACATATATGGATGTCTTCCTCCTTTTCTTCATCTTTGAAATGAGTGTTATCTTTTGAATCGACTCAGCTACAACATTCATTTTTCCATTCACCGCCTGTGTATTGTTGCTAAGAGCGATGATAAATTGAACCTTTGATTGTTTAGAAGCTTAGCTTCCAATAATATTTTGACTCATCATGTTTTCCTTGATTGAATTAAATATTTATATATAATTAGAAATGAAGATAAAAATAACTAATCAATTATAATTGAAAATGGTCGATAAATTAATTCAAGTTAAAAGAAAAACCACACTTTTATATCATATAAATGGTTGAAGCACAATCCATTTTCATCAACTATGCAAACTATGGATCAACGAAAAAGAAAAACTGAAAATTATTAAGAAAAATGAGTCATCTTTAATATGATATTCTTACATATTCAATCAATGTTAAATATTCATTTATTTAACATTCGATATATATAGTCGCTACTTCCTCAAATATAATAATGAAAACACATTATACGAAATTCAACAATATTTTATATTTAAAATTCATGAAATAATGATTAGTATGTGATGGACCAATAAAATATTTAATTACATGATATATGATTGTGAGGGTGTAATTTTTGCGCCTAAATAATTTCCTAAAATGAAGGATTATGTATTGATTTGTTTTGCCTTTCTAGACTTATGGTAAGATTGAGTTGTAAATAGATTAGGAAAGATTTCATATTGATATGGAATAGATATATTAGGACTCTTTGATATTTATCTTGTTTCCTAATATAAGTGATATACTTGTCATATATTTGTATATATCTTCTTTCCATGTTTATTAGGACTATTTGGAATGTCTTGAATGCCTATAAAAGAGAGATGAACGTGCTCATTCAATGCACAAGAGATATACAAGAGATACAAGAGAGTTGAAAGAGTTTAGAGTCAATCAAGCACAAGGAGCTTCAGTGTGCTAAATGCGATCTCGGATGTGACTACATCCCGCGATAACATTCAGTCTGTCCGCTGTGTTTGTTAGCTTATTTTCATCCATATTTTTTAGTATTGTGATAAACGAAGTCCATACACATTTATTGTTGGATGAGTTGTATTACAAAGATCAGATCTACTCTAGATAAGAGTTTTTCATTGATTTTTTACTAATTGATTTTAGTATTTTTGTATATGGAATCAAACGGTTTTACTAGTGGAAAGTTTCGCTATATTGACACATCACTAGCTTGTAGATAAATTTTTACATCTTGTGTCTTGCTCCTTTTTCATTTCATTCCGCTGCATGTGATTGCAAATGTGATCACATTTGCGATCACACCTATATTCTGCGAAACGTTTGGAATATTTACGTGCTATAATTCTTTCAATTGACATCTAGAACCGACACTTGACGATACTAAGTGTTGATCATGTGTGTTTGTTAGCATGAATATTCCTAGTGTCCATACTTTTTGTCCCTCAGTTGAAAATCAGAAAAAGTTTGATAAAAAAACCTATTGATTCTGTTAGATGTAGGGCTTGTTATGGATATGGTCATTATGTTGAAAAATGTGCAAATGTTTTTCTGAATAAGGGAATGAGTTTGAGTGTCACTTTAAGTGACAATGAATCTGATGATGAGAACGATGTCCAAAAAAGATCACAAGCTTCCGACAACCTTTGTGAAAGATAAGAAATCTCTTCAAATAAATCCTTCAGGTGTTGCCCGAGGTGTGGCCCGAGATGTGATCACACTTTCATTGATCACATTGAACTCACATCTGAAGAACATGATACCTTAACTGCTACTGACCTTTTCTGTTTCAATTCTACCTGTGTTTCTGATGATTATGAACAGGATGACGATTCAGATGATGAAAGATTAGAAGAGACGTACACAAAATTGTATAAGGATTGGCTCAAGAGGATCCAACTGAATGAACTCCTCGGGAAGGAGAATGATCGACTCACGAAGGAAAATGATGAATAAAATGAAGTAATTACCAGGTTAGAGGTTGCCCTTACTAAGAAAGATCTTGACTTTGAAAAGGTAAATTCTGAACTTGAGATTCCCTTGAAACCATGAAGAAGCTTAATTCTGGGAAAGCAAAACTGGATGATATTCTTTCTTTGGGTAGTGATGATAAAACTGATATTGGTTATAAAACTCCTATGTTTGTTAAAGCAAAAGAACATGGAGAATCCTTAGATTCCTCCAATAATAAACAGAGTTTTTCACAGAAGTCTAAACCTCGTAAACACCACTTTATTTCTCATTATTGTCATGCTCTTGGACACATTAGACCGTTTTGTTACAAAATTAAATCAGATTTGGCGAACAGAAATTCTGCATGTCAGATGTCATAAAAAATGTTACGACATCCTCGTAATCACATTTTAAAATTTTCAAAATCTGTCTGGGTTAAGAAATTTGTTGTTAAATATCATGTTATCTATACTTGTTTGAGATCTAACATTGCAGGATCTTGGTACTTTGATAGCGGGTGTTCACGACACATGATAGGTGCTTTGGAGTATTTGACTGACTATGTGAAACATGATGGTGGTAATGTGACCTATGGATGTGGAGGTAAAGGAAAAATTATTGGAAATGAGACTTTAAATGTTGATGGCCTACCTAGGCTATGGAATGTATTGCATATGGATGGTCTAAATGTTAATCTCTTTAGCATTAGCCAATTGTGTGATGATAACCTCTATGTTAAATTCAACAAAAAATCTTGTGAGGTTTTTAATGAATCTAACACGTGTATTCTTGTTGGTTTAAGATCATCTGATAACTGTTATTAGTATGTTAATAAACAAATGTGTCACACTACACACACATATGAATCTGACCTATAGCACCAAAAATTAGGTCATCTAAGTTTTAAGAAAATGTGGGATCTTGTGAAATTTGAGGTTGTTCGTGGTTTACCGAGATTTTGAATGAAGAATGCTAATATGTGTGGAAGTTGTCAAAAGAATAAACAAAGAAGAGTGTCACACCAAATGTTATCACATTTCAATACCACACGGTGTTTTGAATTACTTCATATGGACATTATGAGTCTAGTTGAAGTTGAAAGTATTGGTGGAAGGAAATACTTTTTTTATGATTGTTGATGATTTTTCACATTTTACTTGGATCTATTTTTTACGTGAGAAATCTGAAATATTTGAAGTATTTAGAAGTTGGCATAGAAGAGTTGTTAATCTATATAGGCTAACAATTGTTAGAATTAGGCCGGACCATGGTAAAGAATTTGCGAACTCTTCTTTCTCGTCTTTTTGTGATAGAAAGATGATTTCTCATGAATTTTTCGTACCTAAAACTCCACAACATAATGGAGTGGCAGAGATAAAAAATCGTACATTGCATAAGACATCCCATGTCATGTTGAGTTCTAAAAGACTTTCAAAAAGTTTTTGGGCAGAAGCTCTAAATACTGCATGATATATTGTCAATCGTGTATATTTGAGCTTGAAAGTTTGATTACCCCTTATGAAATTATTTTGGGAACGAAGTTGAACCTCAAATATTTTCATGTCTTTGGTTGTATTTGCTATGTCCTGAATAATCATGATAACATTGCTCAATTTGGCTCTAAAGGTGACAAAAGTCTTTTCTTAGGCTACTCTTCAAATAGCCATGCATATCGAGTTTATAATCTTCGGACAAAGACGATAATAAAATATGTAAATATTGTATTCGATGATCTTTCTAATCTTGCAGAAACCATAGAAGAAGACCCATTTGGTGACTTGATGGAAATGTCATTGGCTCAACAGTATTTCCAATCGGAACTGGGATAATGGGATTTAGAATGACAACTTGTCTCGAATTTCATCTTTGCGGATGAAGTATTGTCCGACTATTATTTTTGATAATATGAATGAATTGAGTCAAGAACATTAGTCGAAAAATTTTAAGGTGGGAAGAAGAAATTTGTTGGCTCTTCAAGTGGACAAGAAGTGTAATGTTTGATGGTTTAAAAGAATATTTGGTTTGTTTTGTTAACTTTTTGAGGTTATGTGACATTGTCTATTGGTAAGCCAGACCAACAATCGATGATATTTCTTTTGGTTTTTTCCTAGTGTCCCTACTATTTTCAGTTGCATGATTTTTGATATAAGAAAATTGTTGTTCTGTGTGTTTCAACATGTAAACTACTTCCAGATGAGTTTTGTATTTTTTCAGATTTGTTAGTGTTTTCAGACGTGCTATGTATTTTCAGTAAATTGTAACGTACAAACATGTTGTAATAATGATCAGTATTGTAAAACTAAGGTAGCAATAAAAATGGAGGACCAAGTAACATTTATAAACCAAAATAAGCAAAAATACTATTAACAATGCAATAAGTTATAACTAAACAATCAATAAGCAAAATACATTATCAAGTTTATTTTTTTTTTTCAATCAAGGACCACATAAATATGTGAATATTTTTCGGATGAGTTATGTATTTGCTTAGTAAATTACAAACATGCAAACATGTTGAATTAAATGAGCAAGAATCTAAAACTAAATTAGCAATAAAAAAGTCACAGTAACAATTGTAAACCAAAATAAGCAAAAATCAATACTAATAATGCAATAAGTTATAACTAAACAATCAATAAGCAAAAAATATTGTCAAGTTTATTTTTGTCAAATAAGGATCACGTAGATGTGTGAATATTTTCGGACGTGTTATGTATTTGCTTAGTAAATTATATACATGCAAATATGTTGTACTAAAGGAGCAAGAATCTAAATTAAATTAGCAATAAAAAGGTACCCAGTAACAATTATAAACCAAAAAAGCAAAAAACCACTACTAACATTGCAATAATTTATAACTAATTTTTGGTTCTTGAGTTTTTACGTTGGTATAATATTTTTGGAATAATTTGATGGATAAGGATGGAAAGATGTGAGTTTGAGTTGGAATCGTGAATGAGTGTGATTTAGAGGTGAGAGAATCAATAAATCTTTTCCATTCTACATTGTAACCACCCATAATTTGTAATTTGCCTTTTTTGTGACTAATTTACCCTTAACCATTAATAATAGGGAATTAATTTAATTAAAACTGATTTAATATGGATCATAGATTGAAAGAGTTTGATGGATAAGATGTGTCCCTGCATTCTTACCCTAGAACCTTGGACTCATATAACCCTTCTCTCTCTCTCTCTCTCTCTCTCTCTCTCTCTCTATATATATATATATATATATATATATATATATATATATATAGGGATGAGATCCTATGAGACCATAGCTATAGGTAGGAACATGAGACTCAATCCACACCCTTGAACCAAATAAATTGAAAGGCTAGGATTTAATGGCATTTTAGAGTAATTAAAAAATAGTGGGGACCAAATAGGGGTACAATTGGAATGTTAAAATCAGCAAAATAACTCGCTTTTTCCTAAAATCAAGGAATAGAATCTTACCAAATTCACCATCTTCCATACCAACGTGAAGCATCGTCCAAAACCACAAAAAAAAATCACAAAGAACTTCTCCTCCCATCGTCCCGGATATCGACTTCAACATCATCTTCTCCTACGATCAAAGCAACGTAGAAAACAAAGAAATCCCACGCTGAAATCGAACCAACAAAATTCACCCCGTCATAAAAAACACCAAGAAATTCACGTCAACGGGATCGGTTTTGCAATGTCACAGACACATGATACCCTCCACAAAACAAAAACAAGGTAATATTTGACACCAATTCATCGGAAAAAAATATGTGGTTCGAATGCATGTAATGTTGCACAATAAAAAAATTCTCCAAATAATTATGTGCATATAGCTTTGTAATTCTGTGCATATAGCTTTGTAATTATGTGCATATAGCTTTGGAATTTTGTGCATATAGCTATGGAATTGTGTGCATATAGTTTTATAATTCTGTGCATATAGCTTTGTAATTCTCGCATATAGCTTTGCAAATCAGAACTCATGTATATTATATGCTTAGAGCATGTGTGTTTAGTTCGTATTAGTGATATCCGTGTATAGTGTTTCAATTTGTGTATTTATTATGAAAATATGTATCACATATAATGTAACACATATAGCTTACAGATATGTGTGTTTAGTTAGTATTAATGAAATGTGTATATAGTGTCTCGAATCTGTGTATTTATTGGTAAAAATGTGTAACACCTATAATATATCCAAAATAGTTTACTTGTAAGTATGGATTTACACAATGCCTTTAAAATCAGGTAAATAGAATTTAATTTGTTGTTTTAATATCAAAATATTGTGTTTTTGCGGATCAAGATCCAGTTACACAACACGTTGGTCGAGGCTCGAAATCTCACCGGATCGACTAAATATTGGATCCCGGAGGTTGAACAAGAAAAATCCCTCGTGCCAACATGCATTTCCGTACATTAGAGGCGGAATACAATTTTATAAGGATTATGGTTTGTGTAGTGGCTTCGACGTTAGAAGAAGCACTACGAAGAAATTCAAGAACGAGGATATTCGCGTGCAATACGTGGTTTGCAATAGAGAGGGCTACAAGAACTTTAAAAACCCATACATGGTGAGGCATCCGAGCATGACGGCAACATCCCAAAACAGGGGACACGAAAGAGAGCCTCGAACCGAGTTGGGTGCAATGCACGCCGTATTTTTGAATACACTAGCGCTGTTCATATAAGGTAAAGACGTTTGAGGAAAGACACACTCATCCGATGACAATTGATAAACACAAGAAATTCTTGAAGGTGAATAGGAACCTAAACTTCGGGCACCAACAATTTATCATAAATTGCACACGGCAAACATTGGGAGTGCAAAACAACACGAGCTTTATAGAGAAATGGTCAGCGGTTATTCACAGGTTGGGCGCTCAAAATTGATTTTAAAAATTTCAAACGAGACCGAAAGCATACATATGCGGTGCGGATGCACAATTGGTGATAGACAAATTCCTTAGCAAAGAAGAGGCAAATCCGGGAATGGTATTCGATTATGACGTTGATCAAGATGAACAACTAACGCGACTCTTTTAGGCGGACTGCATAAATATAATGAACTATGCCGCATTTGGCGATGTAATATCATTTGATGCTACGTACAATACCAACCGGTAATATAATTCACTCGCACTAATTTATATCGCATATTTGTGATTACAATAGTTTACATTTATCCTTACATACCTGTCCATTTAGTTACATAAATCGGGTAACATGTTATTTTATTACGTTGGTGTTATACATATTCAAGTTAATATGTGTACATAATAATGTAATTGTGTACACTTATACTCATAAAAATGTTTAGATAGTTATTGAAATCAGATACTCAAAATAGATTCCATACATGTGTATATAATAATGTAATTGTGTACACTTATACTCTTAAAAATGTTTACATAGTTATTAAAATCATGTACTAATAATAAATTTCATACGCAGTATAAGATGGTGTTCGCTCCATTCACCTGGGTAGATAACCATCGTAGGTGTGTAACTTTTGCAGCTGGCCTTATTTTGAGAGAGGATGAGGTGTCTTATACGTGGTTGTTCAGACGATTCTTAGATGATGTTGCTAAGGAACCATATTATATAGTAACAGACCAAGACCCGACCATGAAGAATGCCATCAAATCCGTCTTCAAGACAGCAAAACACAGGTTGTGTATGTGGCACATAATGGAGAAAGTCAGTGTCAAAGCCGGCCCCAACCTGTTCAAAGATAAAATTTTCATCAATCGGTTTAAATCAATAGTGTGGGATAACTACATTACAATAGCTGAATTTGAAGAACAAAGTGTACGAAATTATGGTGACTTCAATCTAAAGATCACACCCATGGTTCACTATTATGTATGATATACGACAGAGCTGGATTCCCGCATATTTTAGAGACGTGCCCATGAGTGGACTTCTGAAAACTACGTCACTATCAGAAAGCACAAATAACTGGTTTGGTAATTTTACAAATCCCCAATCAAACTTGGTGGAATTTGTAATGCATTTCGAGAGCGCAATGGAATCCCAACGACATTCTAGTGATAAGTTGAATAATCGATGCCAAACCTCCCTTCCTGATTGCCGACACCATTGAAAATTGAAAAGCATGCTTCTTTAGTATACACGCACGCCATATTTTATGAAGTGAGCAAGGAAATTAAAGAAGCGTGTTACAATTGCTCGATTATACGTATCAATGACAATACAAACGAGATCTCGTACACACAATAAAGGAAGAAAGTGGGGTGTTTCAAGTAACAAAGTGCAAGGTAGATGCATCACCAAATGTAGTTGCAAATTGTTCGAATGCAGATGCGACTCCGTGGTCGACATATATTTGTAATACTCAAGGATTGCGATGAAATTCGGCTCCATATTTGGCAAAGACGTTGGATGAAAGCAACCTCGTATAATTCTTTAGCTAAGAATGGGCACATGTACCAATTTCCGGGAGGGATAGAGGTCAAGAACACTAAACACCCCGTGGGGCGGATTTTCACAAAATTTGATCGGTCTTGCGCAAGGGGATATTGGGAAATTGTCAAGTCTATCTCGTATCATATCGAACGAAAAGCTAAGCTATTAGAGGAACAACGCGAAAATACAATGCCTAGCAAACAATCGAATGGAAACCTATTGCGGCTCAACCTCACAATTAAACATTTCCGTGCTACCGCCAAAACAAGCCAAGAACAAAGGAAGTGGTAGTCATCCAAAAGCAGGATCCAAAGCCAAAGAGAAAAAGCCATAAAAGCAAGCACAAAATCGAAAGAAAAAATGGGACATGCGGTAAGGTTGCAACACATATACACCAGGACATGCCCGACCCACACAAGCACCCCGAGGCAATTTATGATTTGTTTACATAATTCGAACATAAACATACAATATCCGGAAACTATTTACACATTATCTCATGTATTAAACACACATCGTTCTTCAATGACAACATCAAGATCAATAAACGTATGTTTTGGAATTATGTGTTTAAAGATGTAGAATTATGTGATTTTAGTTATGTAATCATGTTTTTTTAGTAATAGCATGTTGTTTTTTGTTATTTTGTACAAGCATGTATATTTGGTTTGGAGTTATGTGTTTTTAGATGTGGAATTATGTGTTTTTAGTTTTTCAATAATGTTTGTTTAGTAATAGCATATTGTTTTTTGTTATTTAGTGCAAGTATATTTTGGTTTGGGATTATGTGTATTTAGATGTAGAATTATGTGTTTTTAGTTTCACAATAATGTTTGTTTAGTAATAGAACTGTTTTTTGTTTTTTTTTGCAAGCATGTGTACTTGTTTTGGGAACATGTGTATTTAGCAATAGAATAATGTGTGTTTAGTTATATAATAATGTGTATACATTTTTGGGTTAGGGGATACTTAACTGTACATAATTTTGTTCGTAAGACATACAATGTAATAACTACAATACAATAATAATGTTGTATAACAACATTCCGACCATATGTACGTGAAAATGCAAATTTACATTGATTAAAGAGAAAACACCCCACGTCTGAACCATTCATATCCACAATTCAAGACCATCTAAGTCATATGCAAAATGGCTCCCAAAGACAAAAAAGCACCAATGATAGTAACCTAACTATACAAAAATGTTGAGCACGGTTCTGCATACTACATTGTCTATTTAAAACAAAACTACAATACGATCTTCCCCGTCCCGTAACTTTCTCGGCTTCTTCCAAACATCTATCCTTTTACTCATTGCTATGGTGTAGGATTATTGCAAAAAGTACTTCGTGCGTAAGTTAGACAAACGCTGGGACGCATTACTCTTCTCCAAACCACAATCCCATCCCTTAGTGCCACCGCCCATGTAGCTCTCCATATGCCTCATGGCATATATACCACAATCAACTTTGTTTGTGGTATCTCTCATGCATAGTCTACACGGGAGAACTTCCTGGACAATACTAGCCATTTGCGGGCAGCCTTTTAGTCTCCAAGTAGTTTGCAAACATCCGAACCTCGCACAATATACCATGGAAAACAAATTCAACAACTAAGACACATAATTCTACAACTAAAACACATAATTCCATGACAAAGATGCTATCCAAGGCATATAGATCTTTGAGTAAAACAAAATTATTTACCAAAAACATACAACTAACTATCCATTAGCATAAACCATATACCCAATATTATATAACTAAACACACAGAAATTATAACTAAACACACAGAATTCTATAGCTAGTTCACATGATCCCAATCAAATATACCTACTCACATAGAATCCTATAGCTAAACACACAGAATATAATAGCTAAACACACAGACTTCTATATCTAAGTTCACATCATCCAAAAGGGCTAAACACACGAAATATAATAGCTAAACACACAGACTTTATATCTAAGTTCACATCATCCAAAAGGGGAAATGAGCAAGGAAATGCAACACATAAACCATAAACACATTATTATATACCTAAACGAACAGAATTCTATATCTAAGTCCACATGATTCCAAATCAAATATTCCTACACACACACAATTTTATAACTAACCACACATAATTTCATAGCTAAATACATAGAATACTATATCTAAGTTCACATCATCCAACAGGCAAACTAAGCAAGGAAATGCAACACAAAAACCAAAAAAAAAGCTCACCAACTTGTCCTAAGAAGTCTCCATATTTCTCCCGATCGCTTCCACCGGCTGCATTTGAGTTGTCGATAATATGGCAAAGTGAAACCTCTTGACATCAAAGGTCACCGAGAAAGATGTGCTCGCTCTTACAAATCGGGAAGAAAAATCAAAACACGCTATACATTAGGGTCTTGGTAATTAACGAAAAGATTTGAAAAAATAATGAGATTAATTACCATTGCTTACCATGTCAAAGTTGTTCAATTTATCGGAGCTCGGGTCACCGAACTCGTGTCGAGTCCTTGCACAAACGATCGATACACAAAAGTTCTCATCTAAGCCATCCCCTGGACTAACGATCGTGAACAACTACAACACATATACACAAATATAAAAAAAAATAAAACACGGATTTTAAGACTTGAAACACCAAAGAAAAACTCGAAAACAATAAAATAAAAATAGGATAAACATACCGTCAAAAACAAGAAGCAAAAAATGCTCGCGAATCGCTACTCCTCGCCCCTCCATACCATTCAACATCCATGCCCAAAGGTCCAAAATAGAAACATTAATGTAACCTCTGGGACGCATAGTCTCCATAATTTCCTTCGACAAAAGTTTGTCACCGGCGTTAAATACGATATCATCTCTATATGGAAAAAAACAATTACAAACAGAGATAAAACAAATGAAGCTAATTACTCATCTAGTAAACGAGTCCTTACTTGTTCGACCCAGGATTTTCAAAAAGCCATTTCGCAATCATGTTCTCATTTTGATTTGGCTTGAGCGACGCCGATCCGTCTAGTCACAAATGGCGAAGACAAGATCGCACTTTGCTTTGTCTTCCTAGTAGCTCTACGGGAAAAAACCTTCTTAGATCTTTCTAAGCAATATCGCTGCCCCCTCGACCTCCCTAAAGCCACTAGGTTTCACGCCACCAACCTCCGTTTCGACATCCTACGAACCAAATAAGAATAATTATGAACTCGTATACACATTGATGAAGTAAATCATAAAAGATGGGGAAAAAATACTTACGGTCTTTGGATTCTCACTCGAGGGCGCGTCATGCCCCCCGGTGCCACCAATCTCAGAATCTTCCACCTATAAACCAAAAATATATAAAAATAAAGCTACTTATACACAAAATAAAACTACCTATACATAATGTAACTAACTAAACATAAAACATAACTAAATAAACATAATTACAACCCTAAATGCACATAATATTTTACTAATTTAAACATACAGTAGCTGGTTTTTCGATCCCCGCTTGCATCGCAGCCCCCCCAACATTCATTTCCAGAACCTGCAGAGCATACAATAGTGTGAACTAAAAAAATACTTAAAGGCAAAACTGATAAATCATACTATATAAGTAATGCAAACATATATAATACCCCAACCTCCACGCTTGCCATACCACCATCTCGCACATCTCCCTCTTCGTTGACACTCTTCTCATAGTGCCGAGACGTGTCAAGAATGTCCTCCCATCTACCGACATTGGTATCTTGAGTCAAGCCAATAGAAAAGCTTGGTGCCTCATCACACCATTTCTTGAATTCATCTCTCTCGTAAATGCACTTTCAATTGCCTCAATTGCAAAGAATATTCTCCGCCTTGCTCCAAAAGGCTTCATTCTATTGACTTTCAGTCCCTTCCATACCATCGTCCGAACGGCGAACCCCACCCGGTAATGCAGTTGAGCATAAGAAACCCTTCGCAACGTTCCCAACCATGGCAAATTCTGCATCCTCAACCAAGTCCTTTGGAGCAGATCAAGAATAGATATAATCTCGACAACATCGGAGGACAAACATTTTAATCACAAGTAATCGACCAAATCCTCGCACATCAAAAATATGTGTATAAAATCGGTGAGTGTATATGCACGTAATCACTAACCCGAATGTACATAATTATAATATACATAATTTAAACACTAATTATACATATTTCAAACACTAAATGCACATAATATAAACTTGAATACACATAATCACTAACATGAGTGTACATAAATAGAATACACATAATTTGGCCACTAATTACACATATTTGAAACACTAAATGCACATAATATAAAACTAACTACACATAATTACTGAATACACCAAATCACTAACCTGAATGTACATAATTAGAATACACATATTTAAACACTAATGGCACATATTTGAAACACTAAATGCACATAATATACACCTAAATGCACATAAATCACTAACCCGAATGTGCATAAATAGGATATACATAATTTAACACTAATTACACATATTTGAAACACTAAATGCACATAATCCTAAAACTACAAACACAAAATTATCTTCCGAATGCACATAACATAAAACTAAGATACACATGCATGAACAACCTTCAGATCGGCTCGGATGCAACCGCATCGCCCGGATGACGAGGTCCCCCGACCAGCATCCTTCTCCTTCCAAGCCAAATTCACCAAGGCTCGCTTTGTGCTTCCCCATCAAACGGGGCTCGATAAGCCCCATCCCAAACCCACCAAGGTCGATTTCCTTGTTGTTCCTTTCCTTTAGTTTGTCCCCGCTCCAAGCCGACACGATGGGGACCGGGCCCTTGGAACACTACGTCTCACGCACTTAACTCACAACGTAAAATACCTGCAATTACATAGATTACATCAAAAAGAACATACTCCAAAAAAATCAAAAAACAAAAAAAATTGTGGGAAATAATACCGCCAAAAACAAAGAAGGGCCCATTAAATTCGGTGTTATCTTCCTTACACTCTCTTTTTCAACCAAAGGTAGTAAGTGTATGCTCGCACCATGCTAAGTTCCTAACATTTCGACATCTACAAGGCTTTAAGCAAGTGGGGATACACATATGCAGATGAAAATTACCAATGATAAGGTACTCACCAATATCAAGAACAACCTTCTAAACCAATCACCGCCATCCACAAAACTCAAGATTTTATCGCCACTTGCTTCTGTTACCTTGTAATCCTCCCTACCGAACATAGCGAGGCCATCCAGTACAAATCGCAAGTCTCCGATTTTGTTTTCTTCACTATTGGTCACGCCCATTGGGAACCCCAATACTCTCTCGCACATCATTCGGTTCAATGCGAATGCGCCTCATACTATCCAACAACAACTCCGAGCTAGCCGGGTTAAAATTTGCAACTAGCCAATACATTAGCTGAGTTGGGAAGTCAACAATTGAAAGGGAAAGCAGACTTCCAAATCCCATATCAACAATGGCATCAATCTGAGCGGGGAAAGATTACCAAGCGCATTCACCAACACCCTTGGTTCGACCTAGTCGATAATGTCGTATATAAGTTCTTTTTCCTCTTCCCCACCATCGCCTTCGTCCCCACTCCCGCAGCCCTTTTCCCCTTGTTTTTTGCCATTTAGTTGGTAAAACAAGACCTACATAAAAAATAGAATCAATTATTTACCAAAACATACAACTAACTGTATTGTATAACTAAACACACAGAATTATATAGCTACACACACATAATTCTATAGCTAAGTTCACATGATTCCAAATCAAATATACCAACTCACACAGCACTCTATAACTAAACGCACGTAATTCTATAGCTAAACACACAGACTTCTATATCTAAGTTCACATCATCCAAAAGGGAAACGAAAGCGGAAATGCAACACATAAACCATAACCACATTATTATATACCTACACACACAGAATTCTATATCTAAGTTCACATGATTCCAAATCAAATATACATGCCCCCACCAATTAAATCTCATTCAACAATCCCCCAAAATTAAAACCCACATAAAATAGAACACACAGAATTATATAGCTAAACACACGAATTATATAGCTACACACACATAATTCTATAGCTAAGTTCACATGATTCCAAATCAAATATACCAACTCACACGCACTTCTATAACTAAACACACAGAAATTCTATATCTAAGTTCACATCATCCAAAAGGGAAACTGAAAGCGAGCGGGGAAATGCAACACATAAACCATAACCACATTATTATATACCTACACACACAATTCTATATCTAAGTTCACATGATTCCAAATCAAATATACATGCCCCCACCAATTAAATCTCATTCAACAATCCCCCAAAATTAAAACCCACATAAAATAGAACACACAGAATTCTATAGCTAAACACACATAATTATATATCTAAGTTCACATGATTCAAAACACTAATTATACATATTTCAAACACTAGGCCGAACTCATGTTCTTACACCTAGAAGTTTATTCCCTAAAATTAAACAAATAAGAACAATAGAAATTAATAATAAAACCCAAATTGGAACCCTAATATCAACAAACACAAAAATAAAAAAGGAAATAAAAATCACAGATAACTTACAATTTTTTGTGCGATAACCGTGATGGAAATAGGAGATGATTCGTGCCAGTTGCAGATTAAACCCTACCGTGTTGAATATAAGAAGAAAAATCGAACCAGTTTAATTATCCGTTGAAGAATCTGCACCGACGGGACGATGTCGTGGAGGAGACGGTAGAGTGAAGTGAAGGCACCTATTCCAAATGACCGGTGTTGTGGTGGAGAGATGAATATGTCTATTCCAAATAATCGAGAATTAGGAGACTGGCGATGGGTTGAAGCAGGATGAGAGAAAGGATCGGTGTCGTGATGGAGAGAAGTGGAGAAAATCGCGGGATATGAATAAGAAATGATAGACTTACCAAATTCAAAAATTAGGGGTTTACAATTATATCCTTGGAATAATTAGAGTAATTACTTTCCTACCCTTGTTTGCCACTACCATGACTAAAATAGATGGGTAAAATCTGGGCCATTAGATATTAAATCAAAAGGTGTAGATGTGGTCTCATGTTCTTACCTAAAGGCCCTGGTCTCATTTGATCATATCCCTATATATATATATATATATATATATATATATATATATATATAAGATTTGGTTCAAATGAGACCACCCTCCCTAGGTGAGATAATGTGGACTTATCTTACCCATTGATCTAAAAAAATGAAAGGATGTGATTAATTCATATTTTTTTTATTTTTCCTGATTTTTTGCTGATTTTAAGGATAATTTTGTAATTTTGTAATTCAAATCAATTATCCCCAACAGTTTTTCTGGTATGTTTGACTTTTTGTAATCATTTTTATGGGTGAGATTGTAACTTCCGGATTTCATGGTGCTAATTAAGGAAGCAGTTTTCTTTCCAATTTGTTTTATTTTACAATATAGTTAGAGTTCTTCTACTGCTTAATTAGCTATTAATTAATGCATATTTAGTTATTTTTGTTACACCGTTTTACGATAGTAAGATATAGTTGAATATAATGTACTGCATATTTAGTTATTCTACACTGCATTAATAGTTTCTATATAATGCATAGTTAGTTATGAAAATGGGATGCTGTTTTTTGGAAATTATGAAAATGGGATGTTACATAATGTACTGCATATTTAAATATTCCACACTGCATAGATAGTTTCTAGATAATGCATAGTTAGTTGATTTTGTTGCATAGTTTATGACGCCTTGCATAGTTGGGTATATTGTACTACATATTAGTTTTTTTCACGCTGTATAGATAGTTTTCAGATAATGCATATATAGTTGATTTTTGATGCATATTTTCAAATATGTAATATCCTATAGATATATGCATGATTTTATAAGTATCTATGCATCGTTTCATAAGTATCTATACATCATTTCATTAGTGTCTATGCATCGTCTTATTTGTGAAAATTACAGTTTTTTAAGAGTTTATGTTTATGGCCAGTTTCGAGTTCTCCATCGATGTCTACACCATTGATGTTGTTGGATAGAGTTTTTTCCACGACTGATGATTCATCATCATGATTCGAACTCACTGTTCGTTGTTTCTTATCTGTAATATTGCACCAATTTTTCCTACTTTTCTCTTTAATTTTCATGAACTGTTAATGACAGTGGTTATGGAGAATTTGTGATGGAGATGGAGGTTGTTAATGACAGTGTTATGCAGTACATAGTTTTGTGTTAATGGTGGAATTGTGTGTGTGTGTGTGTGTGTGTGTGTGTGTGTGTGTGAGAGAGAGAGAGAGAGAGAGAGAGAGAGAGAGAGAGAGAGAGAGAGAGAGAGAGATGAGATTGAAAGATGTATGAGAAAGAAAGATATTTGATTCCATTTTTGTAACTACTTTGTTATGTTATTTTACCCTACTACCCTTATGTTGATTAAATTAATGGTTTAATATACTTTTTATCCATTAAATAATACACATTGATTAATAGTGGGAATGGTTGAAATTAGTCCATTGTGTCTCACCTAGAGACATGGTCTCACTCGATCATCCCCATATATATATATATATATATATAAATAACTATAAGAAAATTCCAGTTTACCTATAGAAAATTTACTGATAGAAATAATTTTATCACTTAATTTTACATTACCTATAAAATGCCTATAGAATCAAAAATATTATTTTTCCATAAACTACACCAACAATTACTGATAAATAACCAATAATTTTAAATTTGCTAAAGAAATACTGTAGGTATTTACCAATATTTTTAGATTTTATTGGTAAATATTTACCTAAAATAATTTACCTACAAAAATTATCTACAATTTATAATAATTTTAATACTTGCCTACAAATGTTTCTTCGGGTAAATTATTTTTTCGTGTAGAGTATATAGTTTTATATCTATTTAATATAATATATACGATATTGGGATTTATAAAAATTAAATTAAGGGATAATTACAAAAATTACTCCTGGATGTTTGGAGTAATTCCATTAAAAATTTTAAAATTACAAAAGAAAATAAAATTTAAGGTTTGGTTTTGTCTTACATTTCCCCCATTTATAAGAAAAAATTTCAAAAGCCCACATTATATTTATAAAAATATTTTACAATTAAACCGTAAAAATTAAGACGGAACCAAATCTTAGGGGTAGTTTTTGTAATTTTGAAACTTCTTTGGATTTTTTGAAATTACCACAAAACTCAGTGTATTTGTTTTGTAATATCCATTAATTTAATCTATATCTATATCTATATCTATATAATAGCAGAAGTTTGGTTTTTCCCGCCTAAATGACATTAGCTAATTTATATACAATTATTTTTGTCAATTTTTTCCCTAATCAATGTGCTCATATTTTTGGCATCTAAATCTGTATAATTATTTTTGTTAGTTTTTTTTTCCGTATTAATGTGTTCATATTCTTGGCATCTAATTTATAAATTACCTATATATAGATTGAATTATTTTAAGATTAATTATTGTTGTTGGTGGAATCTAATTTATAGAAAAAAATATGTATAGAGCTTTTGAGCAATCAAATATTTGTTACTATATTGAGTTTTGTAAATCTTTAAGTCAAAGATCGTTAATTAACATTGGTTTTTTAAACTTGGTGAATTTTTAATGATTTGAATAATAACATATTTAATTTATATATAATAAATTAGTATTTTCTAAACATATTTCCGAGTGACCAATTGCTGTATTTTTAATATAATTTTTAAGGTAATAAATTGTAAATTTCTTAGATTGAGAGATATTTAATCTTAAGGTATACTTTTTCAAAATCAATACGAAAATCTCCTACCTGAGGCATGTTTTTAGTCTTATCCAAAATTGGTAGTTCTTTGCTTTGGTAAGTCAACGACAAGATTTTTTATTAATAGAAATAATTAAGTGACTTATTTTTCCTTTCATGATTGTACTAATTTTAGGAATTTTCAAAATTTAAAAACTAGATAATCAATCCTACAATTGTCTTATACATTTAATAAATTCATGATAATTATTTATATAGATACAATAAGTATTTATTATTATTTTTAATCAATCATATAAATAAGATCGATTATTGATTGAAATAATCTGAAAACTAAGCTTTAGTAAAATAATGGATTGTATCTAATTATATTTTTATTCGTAGATGGTATCTTTAGAATTTATTGTAAAATTTATATCTATCAATCTATATCTATATACATATAATAACAGATGTTCGAAACAAAACTTTTTCACTCATTTTACTTCTTATATTCGGAAATATTTTATTTTACAATCCTAACAGTTGATTTTGATTTGTTCAAATATTTTGTATATAAATTACGAAAAATATTATAAATGGTATTCCTACTTTATATGTATATAAATTAGAAAAATGTTATAAATGATATTCCTACTTTATATGTATATAAATTAGGAAAATATTATATATGTTATTCCAATTTTATACCAAAAAAGTGATTTTGTATGGTCAATTATATCTATATATTATTCATATTTTAAAAAAATCTATAGTCTATGATTATAATTACTTAATATTTTAAATGACATTAATACTACTATGATTCTTGACGATCATTTCTATTCATATATATTATTTATATTTTCAAAACAAAATATAGTCATTGTTTCAATAAAGGACTGTGACTTTTTGGGTATAGTATTGATCAAATTTTAAAGTACTAATTATTTTTCTTTCAGGTGACTATTCAAAATTTCATAAATTACTCAATGGATAATTATTTTTTAATTATATTCGGCAGAATAATTAAAGGAAAATTCCCTTAAAATCTTCATATTTTTTACCGTGGAATTAACAATTAATTTTGTTGACAAATTTTTTGTCAGCTTATTATTTATATTGAATCATCTTATATTTATACTATTTAAATTACTTTAGAGAGACACTTCGATAGTGTTGATCTTAAATTTGAAGCATAACCGCAAAATATAGCTTCATCTTCATGTTCCATCTATTATCGTCTTTATCAAATATCCCGCCAACATCGACAGCATTAAACTATGAATTCCGCACTAAACAAGAATTTTTATATAAACTATATTGTAGATCTGTATGGATATTTTTCGGTAATTTTAGTAAATAATATTTTTTGTTATTATTTTTGATAGTTTTGTTGTATTTTTTTAAAATTATATTTTGAATTATGTATTGTTTATTTTTAATTATTCTTGATACTGACTTTTGATTATTATTATTATTACATTATTGATTTTTTCCTATTATTTGTGTGATGATTTTATCGGTTTTATTTTTCCCTCCTATATAATAGCAGAAGTTTGATTTTTCCCGCCTTAATCAGACTAGCTAATTTTAGCTATAAATAAATAAATAATTTCATCGATTTTTGTTTCTTTATTATTGTGCTTAAAAAATGCAGCTAATAAGATTAATTTTGAATCTTATATTTTTGGCATCTAATTTTTAGAATACCAATATATATATATATATAAGATTGGACTATGTTTGAAATTAATTATTATTGTCAGTTTTGCATATTTTTTTGGCATCTAATCTATAAACTATATTATACTAATTTTGTCTATAATTATATATGTCAGTTTTTTCTTTACAAATGTGCTTAAAAATAGTGCAATTTTAAGATTTTTTTGGGATCTCATATTTTTTTATCTTATAATTATAATTATAATGCATTAATGAATTTTGCTGACAGACATGTTTAAATTAATATAATTCGTGTGAAGCAAATAAAATATTTTATTTGTCTTATATTGTTAATAGATACTAGATGTGACCTCATGCAATGCACGGTGGAAATACAATTCAATCTGTTTTATTGATGAAGCCAACAAAGAAAAAAAAATATTATACATCATAATCATAAAAAATACATTCAAGACTGTGTATTTGTCTTCTGACATGAATATATATAATGTTATGTATGGATATATATAATATTTGGATACATTTTCTCCAATTAAAATAAATAAATTTTTAATTATATTTAATCAACTTAATACAATTCTGTATAATTATGAATTAATGAAAAACTCAAATAACAATTATACATTCACAAATAGTCTAAATATAAATTGATGTCCAATAGTCCAAATGAATAATTTTTAAAGTCCGTTATAAAATAAATTTTTGAGTAAATAAATTTTATATATTTTTTTATTTTAATGTCTAATATGAGTATGAAACTGAAGATCGTAAAAATTAAAAAGATGATTAATTTGATATACAACACATCAAAAACGGATCAAAATGAAAAAAAATCATTAAGTTTTAGAAAATGACAAATATAATAGTTAATGTAGTATACACACAATTTTGAAAAGCTAATTTTACATAATTGTAATTAATGCAGCTTAAAGTTGGCTACTAAAAACTACATGCTATTTCAATAGTAATCAACCTTTTTATATTGTACATATTTTAGTTATTTCTTATAGTATTATGAAATGAGCGGGAAAAATTTTGTGATACTATTTCTACAACACAAGTTCAATATGAATACACACGTTTCACACACTCACACACACACACAATTTTTTTTTAGAGAGAGAGAGAGAGAGAGAGAGAGAGAGAGAGAGAGAGAGAATAGTAATATAGCGATAAACATAAATTGAAAAATATAAACGAGATTAATTTGATATTTAAATTTATAATTGAAATTATAATTTTGAATCTTTAATAGATAATTTTTTGTTTTTATTTACCTTATATAAATATTATTATAAATATAATTGAATGATCAAATAATAATATTAAAATAAAAATACACGTGCAACGCACGTGCGGGATTACTAGTTTAATATAAATCACTTGAAAATTATTTATTAATAAATTTAGTATTTTATTAGAAGCAGAGCACAAATATTTAATTAACACAGATCGCAATTGATCTCATCTAAGATCTAGTCCACGAAATCTTTGTTTTTTTAAATAAATATCTATATATGTTTCCTATTTTGTTTTATGAAGGATATATATTTCTTATTATATTGGATCGAGGACATCTCCATTATATATGAGTCTGATACGTTTCCCATTTCTAATATCTCCTAGCGTACAAAACCTAATAGGAAAGTCATAGCATCTCACTAAAACCAAATCGCGATTGGAAATTCCATTAAAACAAGAATTTCAAGTCTCTCAAAAGACTTATCAAAATTTTCTCAAAAGAAAAAAAAAAAAGACTTAGCAAAACCCTAAGCAATTGAATAGGTCTTTTGCTTTTTCTTAGTTTCATTTGTTTCAACTTCATATATATTCCTATTTCAATCAGGATTCCTAGTTACCTATCGTGTCATACTTGTACTCGAATTTGTATAAATATGGTGTCATCTAACCTCATTTTATCCCACCTTACTCGAGTAGTGCAAAAATGCGTGTTGTAGATCGGAGACTCTGCACAGAGTTGCCGCCCGGATATCGGTTTTCGCCGAACGATGTTGAGCTAATCTCTTATTTGTTCCTAAGAATGATGGGTATTTGTTTACTAGGTGAAGTAGTGAAGGATATTGACGCAAATAAATTTTATAGCGACCATCCCAATTCGATTGGTACGTACATGTTTTTCTTGACGACTAGTTCTAGAAACGAGTGTTCCGTTGAGTGTATATGATTTTTTTATTTGAAAAATATATTAACTATTGTTATTTTATTTATTTGAAAAATACAGTCAAAGAAAGCTTGCTAGAGGAAGTCAAGGAAGACCAGAAAAACGAAAGGGCATGGTACTTCTTCATTCATAATGACAAGCACAACAAAAGAGAACAACAAGAGCTACCAAAATTGCAATTAATGGAAAATTTTGAATCTGATGGAATTGGACAAGAGGACTTTAATAAAGCCTTTGCCCTTTGGACACCTTTCGATAAAGAAGACGACTTACGAACACAAGACTTAGATGAACAAGAAAATATCATCCGAAAGGTTGGAAAAGGAATTGGGGTTTGGAAATCATTTGGAAAACAAGAGCCAATTTGTCATGATACCACTGGAAAGATTTTGGCTTTCAAGACTCATTTTATTTATTATAAACGTTCTGGAAACAAGAAGAAGAAAGAAAAGAAGACCCATTGGAGGATGGAAGAATATCATTTAAGAAGGGATCAAAAGGTACATATTAGCTTTTCAATATTTTCTGTTTCTATTGAATTTTTTTTTTTTTTTCATTTTCGAAATAATTCATAGTAACTCAGAAGGATTATCAAAGTTTTAAATTTAATTTAAAAGATAATAAGCCTAATAAAAAAAGGATGAACCCCATCCCTGAGAGACCCTTACTGTCCATGTCTTAAAGTTTTGTGGAGAAGGTGAATCGCCATCCCTGAGAGGCCCTTACTGCCCATGTCCTAGAGCTTTGTGGAGAATATGAATCGCGGGACTTGCCTCAACAAATCATGGTCCTGAGCTGCCATAGATTGAGTCACCATACAGAAAATCCTCCTCCAGCGAATTACCATGAGAATTCGAACCTCCACGCTGTGGGTGCCAGCTGCCAGCAAGCAGACAATACGTCACTTAGGTCATTTACCAGTTAAGCTATGTCCCGCAAAAATAAAAAGAGTATTAACAAGTTGAGTTTTGTCTTTGCCAATTGTTTTATATAGTTTTTTTGTATTAATTGTTCTTTTATTTGGGCAATATATATATTAGCTCATTTCATTCATGAAATTTCCGCCATCATAATTTGAAAATTTTAATATGGTAGAATCAATGATTTTCTCTATGAATAAAAAAAAAATACTTTTTTGAATATTTATGTCAATAGTTCAATTTTATCTTCTTGGAATTTATCTTTTATTTTCCTTGTAGAAAAACCCACTCGTTTGGCGAAGGACAGGGACATCAAAGTTCTTGTAGACAACATTTTACTCTTGAATCTTTATATAAGAATTTGTTCAAACTCTTCAAATTGTTTGCTATAAGTGAAAGGATCTGTAATTTATATCAATGTGATAATGAGAATATATTTCTTTACAAATGAGTACTCGTTGTATGCACTTGTTAGGTTAATTGATATTCCCATTTCTACCCGGCGTGTATTGCTCGAGTGGAATGACCCAATTTAATGGGCGTGTGGATGTTCGAATTCCCTTGAATGTGGGTAACAATTGGTTGGGACTCGAGACACATCCGATTTACATTCTCGATTAGCATTTCTAGTTTTGTTGGGTAACAGTTGGTAGGGGCAGGGGCATTGGGGGTGATGGGGCGTAGTCCAAGAAATAAATAAATATCCCCAATTCTAGTTTTGTTGATCTTTCACGTTTTTGTTCAACATGAGTATTTTGTTTTGATGCATATTTGAAATGTATTTTTGACCGGATGTGCAGATGGCGGACTGTGTGCTCGGAAGAATCACGAGAGGGACAGATTACTCTAACGATTAAGATATTTATTAATGTTTATTTATTATTTGTTTTAGGCAAAAGGGAATTTTACATTAATGTCAATTATTTGTCCAATGTTTATTTTGATAAATTTTCAGTATCCATCATTTCCTTCCTATAAACCTCATGTTGCGCCTAGATTCGATTCTTACCTAGCTCTCCCCTTCCCAAAATTTTATGCTCTTTTCTTCGCATTGAACAATACTCAAATCGCATTTATTTTTTTCTTCACATACTTTTTTTTTATCTTATCTCTTTTTTGGTTATGCATTGATTTGGTGTTTTTAGTGGTGAAGGATCCATACTTCATCTGATACATACATAATGATGTCATCATAATAACAATACAAAACCCAATAGACTCATGTTCACTGTGATCACAACATAGAGTACTAGTTCTCTAAAGTTAATATGTCATGGCGTGTAGTGAAATTCGTAAAATTATGATGACATGCCATGTGAAAACCTTTTCATGAAAGGTAAATCCATATACTTGGCGTAAAATATGTCATGAAATAATAATTGTACAATCATGAATCTGCTTAAATGTATCATGGTTTGAGCAAACATGCTCCTTGCCGACAATGTCAAACAAGCAAAATTAGAGTCTGAGAGTCTGTGAAGGCCCGACCGTGTCCATTCATCACATGTTGAATATATATATAATACATAGCAATTGTGAAATCATTGTAAGAACATAGAATTAAAGTCCTCATATTAAACATAGTTTTACATATCACATTTCATCATGAAATATAGCACAACATAGCATAGCATGAGAGAGATAGTATCCATCATAAGTTGTACGTGTAACATGACTTAAGATTGTAGAATATGTGACTTTTAACGTGGAATCATAATCATGTAATGCATGCCTTTCAGAGCTTAGCATAACATGTTGACTTTTTTTTTGAGGAAAAGAGAGATGTATTATAACTTAGGGAACCATGTCCAACGCAACCAAATCCACCAAGTGATCGGGGATATCACCGATCCTTGGTTCAAGTCAACAAATCCAAAAGAAAAACGATCTAAGTAGTGGAAAATCGTGTTACCCGACCTCTTAACAAAACAAGGTTTAACACAATCAAAGCTAGAAAAAAGAATAAAAATGTCTGATACTATATTCCCTAAGTAGGATAGGTCTTCACTCCGATGTAGCAGGCGATTGATTAAGTTGATATTATCTGGTTCGATGACAATGTTCTTGATATTTATGCCCCGCGCAAGCATCAATCCGTCCCTACAAGCAATGGCCTCCGCTATGATAACCTCATATTCGGTGGGTAATAATCGTGAGAGAGTAACCACAATTTGGCCCGTGTGATCACACATTACAACTCTTATTCCAGATTTCTCCCTCCCTAATAGATGCATCCGTGTTTATCTTGATGGAGTTGACGTCCGACGGTGTCCATTTGATCGACATCTTCTCCTTCAGCGGTTTCCGTCTATTCTGCAGCGCCCGGGTGTGTTGAAGGAGTCTATTTGTGGCCAGCTGTATGTAATATTGTTGGTCCCGGGAATGTTTTCCAAAAGTAATGTCGTTTCGAGCACACCATGCACTCCAAAGTAGCATTGCAAACAACTCGTGACCATCCGCATCTCCAGCCTATTTTATATGGACAATCAAATCTCCCAATGTTCCTTTGAAGATTCTAGTGGTAATGTCATCCTAAGTGGGGAGACAGCCCATAAGAACTCCATCCAATGACAATCTCGAACTGCATTCTCATTCGATTCAATCTCTAGCCCGCATCGATTGCAAAATCCATCGATCACCACCCCAAGTCTGATAAGAGCTCCCTTTGTTGGTAATATCCCATAAATACACTTCCACAAAAACACCTTCACTTTATTGGGTATCGATAAAGCCCATACCCATCTCCAGAGACCCGTGTTATTTTTGGAGGATGCCGGGGAGCGATCTTCATTTTCATTTAAATTCTTCGCCACTTTATATCCCGATTTTACTGTATATTTCCCATATTTTGTGTGATGCCACACCACCTTGTCTTCCTTTCGATTAATGCACAGGGGTATGGCCTTGATGGATCGAGCTTCGGACAAGATAAACAGTTGGGCCACTAGACTTTCATCCCACGCTATAATATTGCCTCTTATAAGGTCCCTCACTCGAGAAATAGTCACGTCCGTCGGGGGCCTTGATTGAATTCGAAAGGAAGGGCAGTCTGGTAGCCAAGGGTCGGCCCAAATATCAACTCGATCTCCATCTCCAATATTCCACCGAATACCACCCCGAAGAATCTTCCTACTATCTACAATGCTTCTCCATGTAAAGGATGGATTATGGCCAATTGTAGCATCGAGGAAGTGTTTTCGGGGGTGGTATCTTTGTTTGAGAACTTTGGATAGAAAGGAGCTCTCGTCCTGGATCAACTGCCAGCCTTGCTTAGTAAGCATTGCTTTATTAAAACACTTAAAGTCCCTAAAACCCAGTCCCCCATCATTTTTCGATCGACATAAAAAATCCCATGCTTTCCAGTGTATCCGTCGTTCCTCTTTTTTTTGCCCCCACCAAAAACTACTGATAAGAGAATTAATTTGAGTGCATATGTTGGTAGGAAACATGAAACAACTCATCAAGTACGATGGTATGGCTTGAGCAACTGATTGAATCAGAATCATCTTCCCGACAGCCGATAAGTAACGCCCTTTCCAATTCTTCAATTTCTTCCGAACTTTGTCCACCACTTTAGCAAAAATTTCCTTCTTTGATCGTCCCACCACAGTCGGCAACCCCAAATATATAGCATGTTTCTCCACCCTTGGGACACCTAATCTATTAGCCATTGCCTCCTGCCGTTCATTCTACACCCCCCGACTAAACGAAACTTCCGATTTTTCAAGCTAATGCATTGACTGGATGCCCTATCATACTCCTGTATAATCATCCTAGTCACGTCAATTTCAGTCTCATTGGCTAGTCCAAATATGATACTATCATCGTGAAGAACGATGTGAAATTGCTGGTCCTCATCGGCTAACTTTAATTCCATAAAGCCTTCCCCCGAACTCCGCCTTGCGTATTAATGATGGAAACGCTTCTGCACAAAAAAAGAAAGAGATAAGGAGATAAAGGGTCCCTCTATCGGAGACCCCGAGATGGGCTAAAACATGCTCCCAGCCGGCCATTTAAGAGAACGGAGAAAGACACAGTATTTACACATTTCATAATAAGATGCACAAAATAACTGGGGATTCCAAGTTTCATCATCACTCGCTGAAGAAAAATCCATTCAACCCTATCATAGGCTTTAGACATGTCAAGTTTAAAAGCAAACGAGCCCTGTTTTTTGGCTTGATTATTTTTCATGGAGTGGAAAATTTCGAAAGCAATTAGGGCGTTATCAGTAATGAGGCGCCTGGGACAAACGCAGACTGGGTATGGTGAATGAGGGATGGAAGGACTAACTTAAGCCTATTAGCAATCGTTTTGGTAATGAGTTTGCAAAGAACATTGCATAAACTAATAGGCATATAGTCAGCAACAGTTTCTGGGCATTTTTTCTTTGGAATGAGGACGATAAATGTGTTGTTAATATTACGGGGGTTGGTTTCTCCATTTAACATTGAAAGGACAATGGAGATAATATTAGACTTTAAAATAGACCAAATTTTTGATAAAATAAAGTGGACATACCGTCTGGTCCAGGTGCTTTTGTTGGGTGCATTTATGCCAGAGCCGCTGTGACTTCCTCCTCCATGAAAGGTCGAGACAGGGTTTCACAAGCATTTTCCGACATTTTGTTTTCCACTGCGTCCAATACATTTTCCATATCCAAGTTCGCATCCGAAGTGAACAACCCATGGTAATAGTCATTGAAGACCTTTTCAATATCTTTCGCATCCTCTTTCCACACGCCCTCAACATCCTGAATTCTCTCCACCGTATTTTGGGCTCCGCCCATTTGCTAATATGTGGAAGAAGACCGTGTTTTGATCCCCGTCCTTAATCCAATTAGCACGTGAGCGTTGATGCCACATTTTCTCATGTTTCTCATGAAGGTCACGGAGTTTTGCTTCGATATGTTGTCTTTCAGCGTGCCCCTGGCTACAGGCCGAGTCATTCGAGCACTTCTGTAGGGATTCTTCACAATCTCGTAGCTATTTTCCGATGTTACCGAAATGTGATTTCTCCCATATTGATAACTGATCCCTGCAGTCCTGAATCCGTGAAGCATGATGGCTCAAAAGCTACCTTTAAAACCGTAGGCAAGTGCACCTATCGTTTTATAGTATAGATTATTGAGTACCGAGTGTCATTCCCACGAGGATTGTAAGTACTAATAATTACCGTCTTTTTGTTATTTAATCTAACAATTTTCAGAGTTTTTGTTTGATGAAAAAGGAAAAACAAATTATAAATTGTAAAAATGAAGGAAGATTTGTAAAATAAGAAATCAAGAGATAGAAATGTGTTTGAATGTAAATCCCTCTAGAATGTTTTTGTGATTTAACAAGATAAAAAATACAACCATAAACCCTTAAGCAAAAACCAACCTCTTTTAATAAAATCTCATGTTTTATGGACCGTAGAAATTCCCAATTTAAGTTAAACCCTTAATCAAGGCGAAAAACTCCTAATCTCAAGTTGATTAACTGAAATTTCTTTCTAGTTAAAACCCCCAAGATTGCATTATAACGATTTATGAATTCCCATATTAGGTTTGACCCTAATCCAGAAGATTTATGTCATCCTATATCTAGGATTGCATGCAACTCTTTTCACTTATACAATTTCTTTTTCACCATAAATCTCTCGATTACCCGACGAAGAATAGATATCAAATTAATATACCGGAAATATTAACTCGAATGAGATAAGCATGATATAAGTGAATCACACAAGACATGAGAATTTTATTAAAAACATACAAACCTTAATCACAAATCCATTCTAGAGTTCATTACACTCAAACACTAAGAGTTTAGCTACTCATAATTTTGACAAAAGAGTAAATTACACAAGAAGATTTAAGTATTGTAGACATGGTGTACTTATCTTTCTCAAAACCTCAATGGACTTCTTCCTTGATTGATGATGTTGCTCCAAGCATTCTTCTCCAATATTGCCCCAAGCTTTCTTCTCCAAGACCCCTTGATCCCAATTCTACTTAATGAAATGAATACAATGAATATTTCCTGAGTATCTAATGAATGCCTCTCTCAACTTCAACCCTTGGCTTTTATAGGCAACATTTTTGTACACCAATACATTCATAGTACTCTCTTTTATTAAACAATCACCCCCACTTTCATTGTTGGTTGGTGAATTCTTGTATTCAAGTGATGAGGGAGAGAACATGGAGACATGTTTCAGCAAAATAGGGTGTTAAAGGTGTACAAAAGTGGCCAAAAGTGATTGGTTGGTGACTTTTCCCTAAATTCCGCATAGAAAAGTGTCTGAAAGTGGCCCTGACACGGCCATGTTGCACTGAAAATTTTGTAAAAACGCCGGACACGGCCATGTTGGCCAACACGGCCAGGCTGTGTTGTCCGACACGGCCGTGTTGTTCAACACGGCTTGTTGAACCAGGCCGTGTTCGGGCCTGTTTTGTGCGGTTTTTCCTCTTTTTTTGATCTCCTTCAACATGGCCGTGTTTGGTGACACGGTTTGGCCGTTTTGGACCCTTTTTCCAATTTTTATTCAATTTATTTCCTTCTTTTTGAACATGGCCATGTTACTTGACACCCCCAAGTCATGTTGAGTGGTTTTCTTGCCTTTTTACACTTAATGCTGGCTTCAAATTGCTCCAAATTGCTCCACCTATAATGTTAAACACATCCTGCGATGAAATGCTACAAAAATACTTGAGAAACTATGATTTTTCTAACAAAACAATTAAAAACTATTGAATTAATAGCACAAAATATGTACAAAATGGCACTTATCAAACCGCCTCCAACTTGGAAATTTTGCTTGTCCTCAAGCAATTTTTAAAACAAAGAGACGGGTTGAAAACAAAAAGAGACATCTATTTTCACAATTTCGACATGATTGAAGTGAACTGCTAACCTTTTCCTTTCCAATTAAGCCAATCCATCCGATTTTCAAATCAACCAATTTGTTAAAAAGAGAGTGACTTCAATAATTGGAATCGTTCAAAACATCACAGTTGCCATATCACAAAAAAATTGTTGTTCATATGCTTAGATCAAATACAAAAATGTAATGATAAAAGGAGATGTCCAAAACTCGGGTCGTTTTTTTTTTATAACAAATATAATTATAAAATCAGGACATTTTTGAGGCAAACTTCCACTAGGTTTAAATTTTGAATGTCTTTTCAAAAACTCCTAGGGTGGTGTCCCATATTCATATTTGTGTCGCCGTTTTACGTAAGAGACAAACATGGGGCTCATGAATGCTCCTAGTTACTAAGCAACAACAAACAGAGGAATATAACCTCGATTTGTCCCTTTTTTTATAACAATATTAGCACATAATTTTTTTTTTCGAATTTTCATTTTTCATTTTTTTTAACCCGAATTATGGTTTCTCTAGTGATCATGACACAAAGTATCTAAATTTAAGCAAAGTCCAAACTAATTTCATGACATTAAACTCTTTTGGCCAAATTCATCCTTTTACTAGAGTCACAAAGTTTAAAAATATTTTGGCAATTTGAGTTCTCAAAAAGCTGACTTTTTCGGGATAAAAATGGTCATAACCAATCCACAACCAACTTATCTAATTGTAAAAAAAATTTACCTCATGTTTGTTTGCAAGAAATTGATAAGATGCATAAAAAGAAAACGAAATATCCACAAATATAGCTAAAATACGCAAAGCTAGAGAAAATAGTTCAAATCCAAGCGTTCTAACAAATCTCACCACCCCCAACTTCAAGGGTCACATTGTCCCCAATGTGAAGAAGGGATGGGATACAAAATGGAGCAAAAGAAACGAGAACTAAGACAAAGACAAATACGACCTTATGACGGTGGCGGGAAGTACCCTTGAGAGAGGTGCCATTGGTGGAGTTGAGAGAAAAGGGCATTTTGTTGTTGTTGCTCCTCTCGAATATCTCGAATGACGCCAAATTGCTCGCCCATCATTTGTTGTTGGCGGTCAAGTATATTCTCACTGGGCGTTCGAGCATTGTTTGTTGATATGATAGCATGTCTCTTTGGTGTTGTTGCTCCTGTAGAATAGCTTGAAGATCAACTTGTTCATGCGGTGGTGGTGGTGGTGGGCGAGATGAAGAAGTACGGGGTGGTGAACTCCGTGGAGGAGATGGGGATTCGGGAGCATCATCCTCTATGGGAGGTAGAGTGAGGAAAATTCTGTCATCCTCCGGATTGCGTCGCACACCCATAAACCAATTGTCACGATTTCGAATTGTAGTTCGTACTGGGTCGGGAAGTAGTAGGCGTTGGGATGTATGTCGAAAAAGCAAGCAAAATTGATCATTGACTCTTTCAATTAATTTTATAGCAGTACATACCTCGAGATCAATACGCGTGCTTCCTCGCGCTTGTTGTAAACCCGTTAAGCCATGCTCGAAGTGAATAGCAATTGGGGTAATTAGGCCTCCAACAAGAATTTTACTACATTCGCCCTGCCCGAATTTCTGAAAATGGCGTGCTAAGTGAGACCCTGTGTCGAGGTGTTTGCCATAGACCATAGCCCATAAAAACAATAGTTCGTCCTTCCTCAAATTCCCGTCACTTTCCCCCATACCGAAAAGTGTGCTAGCCATCACATGATGCATATAACGAAAACAAGGATTTATTACGCGTGATACTTTAGCACGGGAAGCAACATAATCATATGAAGGGGCTATTTCTATCCAAAAACGCTGTGTATTAAAGTCGTTAGGGAAACGTCTGTCACCACCAATTGGGAGACCATATATTTGGTTGAAGTCGTCAAGAGTCAGTATATATTCTTGATTGAACAAGCGGAAAGAGATGAGGCCATCCCTAGCATGAGTTCCCGTGAGGATCTCAGCGTTAAATGAGCTAAGGAATTCCAGTGTGACGTGCTCATAAGTTGGTGATTTCGTACCCATGAATTGTTCCCACCCAACTTGCTCAAACATCCAATCAATATCTTCTTGTAGCCCAAGGGTCTCCAATGTCATGGCGTCCGGATACCTGGTGTTGTGCAATGGTTTACCCAACAATTGTTGATATCGGGTTGCTTGTTCGTCATCCCGGAATAGAATGCCGTGATGATTACTTGGTGGATTAGCCCGGGAGTGACGGCGGGAGCCAGAGGGTCCCCCAGATCCTGAAGGAGCGGTAGAACGGCTGCGTTTTGACATAGTAATCCTAAAAAAAACTTCGATAACAACCAAGGATAAACCCATGATAGCCACAACAAAGAAATGATTGCTACATATATGTTTATGAAACTCGAGTAGCAAGGTTCGCGGGAATAACCAACGAATGCAACAACCAAGTATAGTACATGACTCAATGGTAATTATCACACTCTTATATCAACATGGCCAACATTCCATAAGGATGTGTATCCATATATGGGCATAATATGATTTCATCAAGTAAACAACAACAACCCTTATATGAATAAGATCACCAATTACGACCATCAATAGACAAGGCATGAATTTGATTACAACAACGAGGATGTCTATCGATTAAAATCATAACCACAAATTCCCCCAAAATTCTCATTTCATCTATTCAAGAAGGCATTAATTAATGAATTCATATGAAAAATGTCCAATGAGCCAAATTCATCATAGAAATCCAATAAGCATCCTTAAGTACAACACATAAACAATTAGGCACAAAAAACCCTAAAAAAAACAAATTCTAAATTAAATTGAAATCACAAAACCCTAAATAAGAGAAATTACACACATGCATGAATAAGTTGAAATCACAAGAACAAAATTAAGAAAAAGAATAAGAAATTATATACAAAACAAAATAAAATCCATACCTTAGATAAAGTCCCACAAGAGAGATGCCAAAAAAAAAAACACAAAATTCCCAATTAGTGAAGAATTCGATCGGTAGAAGTGTTGAATATGAAGAGAAGATGATGTTTTTGTGGACAATTTTAAGCTTAAATGGAAGTTGAGAGAGATTTAGGGGAAGTTTTGGGGAGGAAGAAGGATGTTTTAGGTTTTAAAAAATGGGGATTTTTGAAAAATTTAGGGAAAAATCGGCCCCCCTGTTTTTGGATAGCCCGGACACGGCCGTGTTCCGGGCTGTCTTGCGTTAAATGTTTTCGGCCCGAACACGGGCGTGTCGGGCGACACGGCCCGGCCTTGTTCGGGCCAAGTTTTGTTTTTTTTAAAATAAAAGGAAAAAATGGGGAATTTTGACACGGCCATGTCGGGAGACACGACTCGACCGTGTTCTAGGCTGTTGAATTTTTTTTAAATCATCCCGAGTAAAAAAAAATTGAATCCTAAGTAAAAATTGGAAACAAATTTACAAGGAACACAAGAAAAACACAAAAATCATCGGGTTGCCTCCCGGGTAGCGCTTCTTTAGTGTTGTATAGTTGTACTGTTTCACCTCTAATTTTGTGATGTATTTGGGGGATCCTCAAGCTTGAGGGAATCTCTAAAATTATCATCGATGGTGCCCCCAAGATAGAGCTTCAGACGGTGTCCGTTTACCTTAAAGGTGCCCATTTTCTTGTGCGTAATTTCGATAGTCCCGTAAGGAAACACTTGAGTAACAATGAATGGGCCGGACCACCTGGATTTTAACTTACCTCGGGAATAGTCGAAGTCGGGAATTGAATAGTAACACTTGATCACCCGGTTGGAATTCCCTCGTATGCTTAATATGCTTGTCATGCCATTGTTTCGTTCGTTCTTTGTAAATTTTCGAATTCTCGTATGCCGAATTTCGCCATTCTTCGAGTTCGTTAATCTGCAATAAACGGTTATTTCCTGCACTTGACAAATCATAATTAAGCATTTTAATAGCCCAAAAGGCTTTATGTTCAAGCTCAACCGGTAAATGACATGCCTTACCATAGACGAGTCGGTACGAGGTAGTCCCTATTGGCGTTTTGAAAGCCGTTCTATAAGCCCAAAGGGCATCATCGAGTTTGAGGGACCAATCCTTGCGAGATTGTCCGACCATTTTTTCCAAAATTCGTTTTAATTCGCGGTTGGACACTTCGACTTGACCACTAGTTTGGGGGTGATAGGCGGTGGCGACTCGGTGTGTGACACCATAACGCTTTAAAACTTTGTCAAATTGATTATTACAGAAGTGAGTGCCTCTATCACTAATGATGGCTCTTGGTGTACCAAATCGGGTAAAAAGTTTTTTGAGAAAATGCACCACCACTCGAGCATCATTTTTAGGCAAGGCTTGAGCCTCTACCCATTTAGACACGTAGTCAACGGCTACCAAAATGTATTTATTGCCAAACGACGCAGGAAAAGGTCCCATAAAATCAATACCCCAAACATCAAAAATTTCACAAACAAGTATACCGTTTTGGGGCATTTCATTTTTTCGCGAAATATTCCCTGTTCGTTGACAACTATCACAAGTTTCAACATACCGTTTTGCGTCTTTGAAAAGTGTAGGCCAAGTAAAAACCCGACTCAAGGACCTTGCGTGCCGTAGTATTTGATTGGTAATGTCCACCACCGGGTCCTTTGTGACAATGATTCAAAATGGAGATTGTTTCAGGAAGTGCAACACACCTTCGTATGATTTGATCCGCACAAACTCGAAAGAGGTGGGGATCGTCCCAAATATAATACTTGAGGTTCGAAAAGAATTTCTTCTTTTGTTGATGGGTCATCCCTTTGGGAGAACTTTTCCGCAAGATAATTAGCAAAATCACAAACCAAGGAATATCAATTGAAATTGAGTTAAGGGCAAAGAGTTGCTCATCTGGGAAAGAATCGTCGATATGTCCATCGTGTTTCTCATCGGTGCCGGAGTGCTCAAGCCGAGATAGGTGGTCGGCGGCAAGATTTTCGGCACCCCGTTTATCTTTGATTTCCACATCAAATTCTTGGAGTAAAAGAACCCATCGAATTAGTCGTGTCTTTGCATCATTTTTGTCAAGCAAATAGCGTAAGGCAGAGTGATCCGTATAGACAATGACTTTGGATAAAATCAAGTATGAGCGAAATTTGTCAAAAGCGAAGTAACTCCTTTTCGGTGGTTGTATAGTTGGACTGAGCAGGATTCAAAGTCTTACTTGCATAGTAAATTGGTCGGAAATGCTTATCTTTTCGTTGCCCAAGCACCGCACCTACCGCATAATCGCTGGCATCACACATGAGTTCGAATGGTTGAGACCAATCTGGAGCTACCATGATGGGAGAAGTAGTGAGTTTTTCTTTCAAAGTATTGAATGCTTGAAGGCATTCATCATTGATATCAAAAACCGCATCCTTCTCCAAGAGGCGAGTGAGTGGCCGGGCAATTTTTGAAAAATCTTTGATGAATTGCCTATAGAACCCGGTGTGCCCCAAAAAGCTTCGGATTGCCTTCACCGTGTGGGTGGAGGCAATTTGGAAATTGTCTCAACCTTCGCCTTGTCAACTTCAATGCCTCTGCAAGAAATTTTATGTCCCAAAACAATACCTTCTTGTACCATGAAATGACATTTTTCCCAGTTAAGCACTAGGTTAGTCTCTTCGCAACGAATGAGGACTTTTTTAAGATTTGCAAGACAAAGATCAAAGGAGTCCCCAAAAACCGAGAAGTCATCCATGAAGACTTCCATGATATCTTCTACAAGTTCATCGAAGATAGCAAGCATGCACCGTTGAAAGGTTGCCGGTGCATTGCACAACCCAAAAGGCATGCGTCGATAGGCAAAAGTACCGTAGGGACAAGTGAAAGTGGTTTTCTCTTGGTCCTCCGGTGCTATCGGGATCTGAAAATAACCTGACATGCCATCAAAGAAGCAATAATACAAGTGACCAAATAATGTTTCAAGCATTTGATCAATAAAAGGTAAAGGAAAATGGTCCTTGCGAGTAGCATCATTGAGTCGTCGGTAATCGATGCAAACTAGCCAACCTGTTACCGTTCGCATTGGAATAAGTTCATTCTTTTCATTTGGTACCACCGTCATCCCACCTTTCTTTGGAACCACTTGAACTGGACTCACCTAATTACTGTCAGAGATTGGATAGATGAGCCCAGCATCAAGTAATTTGATTACCTCCGCCTTGACTACCTCTTTCATGTTTGGATTTAAGCGACGCTGAGGTAGAACAACCGGCTTGAAATTTTCCTCCATCAGAATCTTGTGAGTGCAAAAGGAAGGATTGATCCCTTGAATATCGGAGATTTTCCAAGCGATGGCCTTTTATGTTCCCCGTAATATTGCCAACAATCTATCCTCATGATGAGAAGATAAATCGGAGGAAATAATTATGGGAAGTTTGGCGTTCTCGGCTAGAAATGCATATTCCAAGTGTTCGGGTAGCTCTTTCGGCTCAACAACAAGGTGGGTCCTCAATGGACGGTTTGTTATGCCCCACCGCGAATTTTCAATTTTTTCGAACTCTTTCTGTCGTTCTGTTGGTGTGTTTTTCTCCAATGCGAGTAAAGATTCCCTAAGAAAGGGATTTTCATCCGCTATACCTGCACTTTGAAAAATACAAGTCTCCAAGAATTCGTTAGAAATCATGCTTGGTAAAGAATTGGTTATCTCCATATCGATAAGATCAATAGCAAAACATGAGTCATCTTTATCTATCGTATTTTTCATGGATGTAGCAATTTTAAAAATGACTTGTTCATCTTCGACTCTTAAAATTAGTTTGCCATCATGCACGTCAATGATTGCCTTAGCAGTAGCTAAAAATGGACGCCCTAGGATCAAGGGGACTTCAACATCTGTATGCATATCAAGAATTACAAAGTTGACAGGAAATATAAACTTATCGACTTTGACCAAACATCTTCAACAATGCCTCTAGGATATTTAATGGACCTGTCAGCTAATTGCAAGCTCATCCTAGTTGGTTTTGGCTCCCCTAAACCCATTTGTTTGAATAAATCATAAGGCATCAAATTAATGCTAGCCCCTAGATCGGCCAATGCCCGATCAACAGTCAAATTACCGACATGACAAGGAATAGTGAAACTCCCTGGGTCTTTGATTTTCTGAGGTAACTTGTTTTGCAAAATTGTCGAGCATTCCTCATTTAATTGCACCATGGATATTTCTTCAAGTTTCTTCTTATTTGAAAGAAGATCTTTTAGGAACTTGGCATATTTTGGCATCTGTGAAAGAGCTTCAACAAACGGAATATTGATGTGCAATTGTTTAAATAAATCCAAAAACTTACCAAATTGGTCGTCATGTTTGTCCTTACACAATCGACTTGGATAAGGAATAGGTGGTTGGAATTCCGGTACCATTCTCTTTGTTTTCTTGGATACCTGTTCGTCTTTTTATTGTATAGGGGTGGGCTCGTCCTCCGGCATCCGTACTTCGTCTAGCTTTGTTCCACTCCTTAGGGTGATTACTTTTACTTGTTCTCTTGGATTCGGCTCGGTGTTGCTAGGTAAGCTCCCTTGTGGCCTTTCGGAGATCATTTTGGCAATTTGACCAATTTGATTTTCCAAGTTGCGAATGGATGCTTCTTGGTTCCTTAAGGATGTTTCGGTGGCCGTGAAACGGATTTCCGTTGTTTGGACGAATTTGGATAGTAAGTCCTCCAAACTTGGTTTTCGCGGTTGGAAACTGGGAGGTGCAGACGAATTGGGGAGTGCGTTCGGATTAGGCTTCTGTTGACCTTGATTTCCCCAACTAAAGTTCGGGTGCTGACGCCAACCTGGATTATAGGTGTTACTGAAAGGATTATTTTGAAAGGGTCGAGATTGATTACCTAGATAATCCACTTGTTCATGCGGTGGTATCGCGTGAGGGCAATCTTGGTGGTTGTGCGATCCCCCACAAGTCTCGCATGAGAAGGCTTGTTGTGGCGGTGGTTTTGGAGCGCAACCCGTCAATTTTTCTCGAGTCGAGCTTCTTCGACTGTGCGGCTAGTGTAACCACCACATCTCGCATTGTATACCCCTACTGTCCTGTTGGTCTTACCTCGTACAGATTGCCATTGATAGCCATTCATAGCCATCCCTTCTATGAGATCTTGGGCGGCTTCGGGTGTTTTATTGTTCAATGTTCCCCCCGCCGCCGCATCAATCATTTGCCTCGTCGATGAGAGTAGCCCATTATAAAATGTTTGGACTTGCATCCAAATAGGGAGGCCATGATGTGGGCATTTTCGCAGCAATTCTTTGAATCTCTCCCAATGTCGTACAAGGTCTCATCGTCCTCTTGAGTGAATGAAGAGATCTCGTTCCTCAATCGTGCGGTTTTAGCGGGTGGAAAATACTTCAGAAGAAACTTTTCCGCCATAATGCTCCATGTTGTGATTGTTCCTTTTGGTAAAGTGTTTAGCCATTGTTTAGCCCGTCCCCGAAGAGTAAATGGGAACAAGCGTAAACGGATGGCATCGTCGGAGACTCCATTTATTTTGAAGGTATCGCAAATTTCGAGGAAATTCGCGATATGATTATTTGGATCTTCGTCCGGTAGGCCGTCAAATTGGACAAATTGTTACACCATTTGAATGACATTTGGTTTGATTTCAAAATTATTGGCTGCAACAGCGGGCCTTACGATACTAGACGATGTACCGTCCATAGATGGCTTGGCGTAGTCGTACATGGTTCTTTGTTGTTCATCCTCCATATCGGGATCCTTGCTTTCGTTAATATCCTCCTCGTGGTCTGTACTAATACTTTCCTCTGTGTTGCTACTGGCGGTCTCGCGCTTCCAAATTCGGCGACGAGTAGGTATGCACTAGTGGTAAATAAGGAGGATAAGTATAATCTAAGACTTACAAAGATAGATACCTAGAAAGATAAATGATGAAATAAATAAAAAAAATGATTAAATTAACAAAAATAAGGTGTTCTTAATATTACAGCGCCAAAAACTTGATGGCTCAAAAGCTACCTTTAAAACCGTAGGCAAGTGCATCTATCGTTTTATAGTATAGATTATTGAGTACCGAGTGTCATTCCCACGAGGATTGTAAGTACTAATAATTACCGTCTTTTTGTTATTTAATCTAACAATTTTCAGAGTTTTTGTTTGATGAAAAAGAAAAAACAAATTATAAATTGTAAAAATGAAGGAAGATTTGTAAAATAAGAAATCAAGAGATAGAAATGTGTTTGAATGTAAATCCCTCTAGAATGTTTTTGTGATTTAACAAGATAAAAAATACAACCATAAACCCTTAAGCAAAAACCAACCTCTTTTAATAAAATCTCATGTTTTATGGACCGTAGAAATTCCCGATTTAAGTTAAACCCTTTATCAAGGCGAAAAACTCCTAATCTCAAGTTGATTAACTGAAATTTCTTTCTAGTTAAAACCCCCAAGATTGCATTATAACGATTTATGAATTCCCATATTAGGTTTGACCCTAATCCAGAAGATTTATGTCGTCCTATATCTAGGATTGCATGCAACTCTTTTCACTTATACAATTTCTTTTTCACCATAAATCTCTCGATTACCCGATGAAGAATAGATATCAAATTAATATACCGGAAATATTAACTCGAATGAGATAAGCATGATATAAGTGAATCACACAAGACATGAGAATTTTATTAAAAACATACAAACCTTAATCACAAATCCATTCTAGAGTTCATTACACTCAAACACTAAGAGTTTAGCTACTCATAATTTTGACAAAAGAGTAAATTACACAAGAAGATTTAAGTATTGTAGACATGGTGTACTTATCTTTCTCAAACCTCAATGGACTTCTTCCTTGATTGATGATGTTGCTCCAAGCATTCTTCTCCAATATTGCCCCAAGCTTTCTTCTCCAAGACCCCTTGATCCCAATTCTACTTAATGAAATGAATACAATGAATATTTCCTGATTATCTAATGAATGCCTCTCTCAACTTCAACCCTTGGCTTTTATAGGCAACATTTTTGTACACCAATACATTGATAGTACTCTCTTTTGTTAAACAATCACCCCCACTTTCATTGTTGGTTGGTGAATTCTTGTATTCAAGTGATGAGGGAGGGAACATGGAGACATGTTTCAGCAAAATAGGGTGTTAAAGGTGTACAAAAGTGGCCAAAAGGGATTGGTTGGTGACTTTTCCCTAAATTCCGCATAGAAAAGTGTCTGAAAGTGGCCCTGACACGACCATGTTGGGCAGCACGGCTAGGCCGTGTTGCACTGAAAATTTTGTAAAAACGCCGGACACGGCCATGTTGGCCAACACGGCCAGGTCGTGTTGTCCAACACGGCCGTGTTGTTCAACACGCGGCAGTGTGTTCGGGCCTGTTTTGTGCGGTTTTTCCTCTTCTTTTGACCCCTTCAACATGGCCGTGTTTGGTGACACGGTTTGGCCGTTTTGGACCCTTTTTCCAATTTTTATTCAATTTATTTCCTTCTTTTTGAACATGGCCATGTTACTTGACACCCCCAAGTCAAGTTGAGTGGTTTTCTTGCCTTTTTACACTTAATGTTGGCTTCAAATTGCTCCAAATTGCTCCACCTATAATGTTAAACACATCCCGCGATGAAATGCTACAAAAATACTTGAGAAACTATGATTTTTCTAGCAAAACAATTAAAAACTATTGAATTAATAGCACAAAATATGTACAAAATGGCACTTATCAAAGCAATCGAGCTAATATTCGAAAGAACCTGACCCCTGTCCCAAGTTTTACGGATCACTTGTTGGCACGACTCATCGAGGAGCCACATCGATTCAAACCGGAATAGTTTCCTCTTATTTTTACCTCTGTGACCGTCCATCATAACATGTGGACTTTGAGCCATGCATGATTGCTCCAAAAATCACGCCTTAGAAATATTTTTGTTTCAAGAAGTTTGAATACTCGAAATCTCATTTTGTAATATGAATTATTGTTATAAAGTTTTAGACTCATAAGATACCTAGAAAACAATATTGACTCATATCACGTTCAGAACTATTACCAAAGAAGTTTAAATGCAAACAACTCCGAAAAATTGAAATTTTAATTTGTACACATTTTGCCAAATGAATTTGATACTAAATTCTCTAAATAACAAAAGTCGAATTACAACTAATGTTATTCTTACGGAAGAGTTTTGACTCAAAAGACTATCTGAACAGAACAAATAATCTGACTCTACGATTTTGGAATAAATGCAACTTTTTGTTTTAAACCATATAGTAAATAACAAGATCTGAAATCTTGCTCTGATACCACTCTGTAATGCCCCAATTTGAGTAAATATTTTAAAGCTACTTTTGAGGAATTACTATTTTGGAAAATTTACGAGTGGATATCCGAATTACTTTTACAACAAAAATAAAAATCAAGTTTCACAAAACTGACAACCAATATTCCTTTAAGAATCAACACCAACAACCAACAATTCCCATAAACTTCTCACGCTCACAGGCGCGGTTTTATCATAAATAAGCAGCAGACACAATTTCAATACAAATTTCGAGTCACAACTTGACACATTCATTTTTACAAAATGTAAATAAGCCAAGTTTAATTTAAACATAAAAATTAACTTCTTACATCATAAACAAATGGGGATCGTTGGATATTTAACAAATAGTAAAGCTCAGGTCGTCATGTATGCTTTACCATGTATCTACAAATATTAATTTGTCGGATAAGTCACTCAGTGGGAGTACACTTAAGTGATTGCATATTTAATTACAAATAGCAGAGATTCATCTTACGTGGCATTTGTATGGACAAACCATCATTTTGTAATATGTAAAATTTCATAATGTGAAGTGATCGTCACCACAACACACAAATATGTACAGGTATGTACAACGTAATATGAGATTCCTGCAAAACATACTAATCATGATTAATTAAACAGTCAACTTACATTGAATAACAATAGTACATGGTTAAGTGTAAAGATAACCCTAGAATGATACTGTAGGATACAGATCCTAATTGTCAGCTTCAATCTCATTTTCTACATAAAATTAGTATACTATATCTTAGGAGCCTAAAATAGAAATATAATAATATTTGATATCTTAAATATACTGGATAAATATATCCTTAAAATATGTGGGTATTTGGATGTGAATTGAAGAAATTAGAAGCGAAACGGAATAAATAAGGATGTTGGGGTCTAATTTCTTGAAGTTGGGTGATTGAGGGGCAATATTGTAATTTTGAATAGACATCGCATATTATAAGGTTGTGAGTTGGGGTTCGAATTTGGGCTCAACCGGAGTTCGTTTGGCCCCTTTGGGGTCAAAAACAAGAAAGTTAGGACTTAAATAATTTTTAAATAAAAACTAGGGTATTTTTGTAACAATCGAAAAGTCAGTTTAAAAAGTATTAGGGTCGATCTGAAATTTCATATAAGCTGACTGGGGCCAATTTATGATATCCGACGAGTTGATTTGGATGGACTAAACTGAAACCATAGAAGGGTCAAATTGAAGTTTACGAAAACTGTAACCAAGTCCAAAAAGCTTCAAATTGTAATTGGCATCCCCAAACTCCATCATTTGCACCTCACCTCACCCTTTCCACTGTCTGTCGTTGCTATGACCCCCGAAACAACATTTAGCCGGCGGCCCTTTCCCATGCGTCAATGCTAAGCACTTTTTTTTTATTTTTTTATTTTGATTAAAGCAAATAAATCCCACCAAAGTTAAGGGGAAAAAACGTAAAAAATAGCAAACCATTGGGTTGCCTCCCAACAAGTGCTAAATTTAACATCTATAGCTTGACGCCTGTATATCTCGATCAAGGATCCCGCAAGGTGTTGTATGCCACCTCTTCATGCATTTCTCCTTTCCATTCCAACTCGTATAAATTTGTGCCTCCTTTGAATGCCTCAAGTGAATGCTTCACACGTCGGTCATATGCCCTTTTTTTCTCTTTTGCGCCGTGCGAGTAACAGTACATGCTGATTATTCCTTTGTCTTTCTTCGTGTCCTTTTCTTTCTCACTTTTTGGTAATTCCTGCACATGATCTAAAGCACACACATAATCACTCATGTTTTGAGCATTAATACATGAATTAACGACTGATAAGGATTTGCACCTCTCTATATTTTCATGAGATTTCACAGCCTTATAGATAGAAAATAAAACATGCTCATCGTTAACCCGTAATGTGAGATCTTCCTTTTGCACGTCTATCAAGGCTTTTGCGGTGGCTAGGAATGGACGCCAAGGTATTAGAGGGACATTGCAATCTTCCTCCATGTCAAGCACTAAGAAATCCACGGGGAATATAAATTTGTCGACTTTCATGAGCACATCTTCTATGATTCCCTTAGAATATGTGAGAGATATGACCGTGGATGGCTTCACCTTTCCTAATCCAAGTTTTCTAAAAATGGACAAGGGCATTAAGTTAGTACTTGCTCCTAAATCACACAATGCTTTGTCAAAGAAAACACCCCCTATTTTACAAGGGATAGTGAAACTCCCCGGATCTTTGAGCTTTTGAGGAAGTTTTCTCTAAATGATGGCGCTGCATTCCTTAGTCAAGTTAACAGTCTCGAACTCTGCCATCTTTTTTCTTCTTGGACATTACATCCTTTAAAAACTTCGCATAGTTGGGCATCTGCTCCAATGCGTCTGCAAAAGGTGTGTTAATATGTAGTTTCTTAAAGATGTCCAGAAATTTAGCAAATTGCGCATGTAACTTTTTCATTTGAAAGCGTTGAGAAAAAGGGAGGGGAGTAGTAATTTTTAAAAAATCAGAGTTAGAAGAAGATTTAAGCTTCTCAGCCCATTTTTGTTTATCATTGTGTTCCATGTTTCCATCCTCGACCTCAACGTCGCCATTTGCTGTAGTGTCTTTGTCTCCGGGGTCGAAATCAACTGTTCGGCACCATGTACGGGCAGGTCATGCGCATACGCACGGGCTGTGTATGGCTGCGGTTTTTCATTATTTTTCGAAATTTTTGACCCCTCGTACTCCGTACCACTCCTCAGATGAATGGGGTTACATTGTTCCTCCGGGTTGACTTCAGTGTTGCTTGGAAACTGGCCCTTCTGATGATGTCTACCGATGATTGTAGCTAACTGGCCAACTTGAGTTTCTCTATTTTTCATTTGTGAGCCCACAGTGTTAGCCAATTGCGTGACATGTATCTTGTCTATCTTTGCCTCATCTTTATTTAATTGGTTCCTTGTTTCATTCATAAATGGACTCGTCTGACTCATTAACGAGGTAAGAACATCCCCCAAAGATGGCTTAGCCTCCGCATTAATGACTCCATTCGTCATACTGAAGCCCGGTGGTGGTTGCATCACATTCTTTGTATTCGCATATGAGAAATTTTTGTGATTCCTCAAACTCGGATGATAATGTGTGGGAGTCGAATTATTATGGAAATTGCTGAAATTCCGGTTGTTGACATAATGAGCCTCCTCCATAGGATCTTTCGGAACTCCCCCATTATTTGCACCTGTGTTTGCTGCCCCTTGAGTTAAAGTACTTATCTGATTCGTCAATGCAGTCATCTGAGCCGTTAATGCTTTGATTGGGTCCGAGTCAAAAAATTCGGCTACCATTTTGACATTTGTCCTCTCGGAGGGCCACTGATAGCTATTCATTGCCATCTCTTCAAGCAAATTAAATGCATCTTGTGGGAATTTTGCTAGTAAAGCTCCTCCTACTGCGGTATCCACAAATGATCTTGTCTGCCCCAACAACCCATTGTAGAAGAAACAAAGTTGTTGATCCTCTCGAAACCCATGTTGCGGACATATCCTCGATAAATCTCTGAATCTCTCCCAGGCCTTGTACAGTGGCTCAGAATCGAACTGACTAAATTGAGTGATCTCTCTCTTAAGTTGTAGTGTCTTGCTCGGTGGAAAGAATTTGAATAAGAATTTCTGGCTCAATTCATCCCAAGTATTCACACTCCCCTGAGTCAATGTGCCTAACCAATTTCTTGCCTTATCCCTTAAAGAGAAAGGGAATAGGCGCAGACGTATAGCATCATCCAACACCCATTCATCTTGATCGTGTTACAGATTTGCATGAAGTGTGCAAGATGAGAGTTGGGATCCTCAGTTGCAAATCCCACAAACTAGTTCTGTTGAATCATTGAAATTAATGTCGGCTTCAACTCAAAGTGATTAGCATTAGTTGGGATATGGGCAATGCCACCATAGTTGCGATTTGTCTGAGGGCAAAAGTAATCGTGAATCGCTTGTTGCTGGACTACCGGAACTTCTGGTATCGGTACCTGATTATTATTCCCATTGTTCTGGTTGTTACCCCCGTTGTTCTCTTCCACAACCTCCATAGTATGATCCAGATTTTTTTCTGCTTGTTTAGTAGCTACATTTATTCACCTGGCGAAAGCTTCAACTTCCGGTATGAACGGTGCTAATTCCCTTCGCTTTGAGTGAGTGTTCATGCACTACATGAACCAACTACAAGAAACAAATCAAATGCTATAGGAGCGAGAACTTAACAAAATAATGAAAATATCTAAACTGAAAATAACACTATTTATCGCAATATCAGTACTAAAAATTTAATTAGTCCCCGCCAACGGCGCCAAAAACTTATTCGCCTTATTTTTAGCTTCACCGCAAGTGAACGGCGTAGTTAATAGATAGGGTAAGCAAGGTTGATCCCACAGAGACTAATAAATTAATGTACTAAGTATTGAGATTGTAATAGCACTATTTTTATTTAGACGATCGAAATGTGATTGTTGTTTTATAAAACTAAGACAATCTTCTATCATAAAAAGAACAAAGCAAAGAGTTACGATTGAAAAGATCAAGCAGATGGATGGATTCCAGGGTTATGGTTTCAGTTAATCTCTCTCTTATTATCAGATTAATCAAGTTAAAATTATTATCTATCTTCCCTATAAGACGATCACAAAAGTAATATATCCTCTCTCTCAGGACACAATAAATATGTTGATTGAATTATCTATGCTAGCATCTCTACTCAACATAAGATAAACAACTCCCAAAAGCATAAAAGATCAGTAATCCTCACAAATACTCATAGACTTCTCAATCATGCAAAATATTCATGTCAAGTACTCAAGATCTAGTATTGAAACTCATCTTTTGAATTATGAATCAACACATCAAACATGTTAAACCATTGGCCATATGATAAAACAAGTAATAAAGCAAAGTACTCGAATATGGTTCAAAATAATAACTTCACTTAAAATTAAGCATCAAACAAGAGTCAATTAACCTAATCCCAAACTCCGGAATCACAAGGTGTTTAGTCGGACATGGGAAACGAAGAATTCATAGACCAATTGTTCATATCCATATCAAACTAAATGAAAAATAAGAATACAATGGAGTAAGAAACTCAGGGATATCGATGATCTCTCAATCAATCTTCAATCCTCAAGGATGGATGCGATCTCGACCTTTCTCTCAATTCCTCCAGTAGAAGGATGCTCTTTTCTCTGCTTTCTAGGGTAAAAGTATGTGTATCCTCTTTTGGGTCCACCTCCTCTTTATTTATAATCCCTTCGGGCCAAACCTAAGTTAATACGACTTAAAACTGTCAAAACCCGCATAGACGCACGGGCTGTGCGCTTACGCACGACCAGCCCGTGCACCAAGTTTTTGCTTGATAAGATGCATGGGCCGTGCATATAGGCACGACCAGGTCGTGCGTCAATGCGAAGGTTCATTCCAGCTGCTAGGACCACGCACGGCCCATGCCTATGCGCACGGACAAGTCGTATGTGTCCCTTTTTCACTCGGTTCCTCTGATATCCTCTAGGTTCAGCTCCATACTTTGCGTGATCGCTTGATTCTTGACGGTCATTTACTGCAATGCTTCGATTTGCCACAAAAGTACTACAAACATCGTTATTTTCCTGCAAAACGAGCAAAGCGTAATATCTTTTCCACAATATGAGAACATGACCCATTTTACTGAGTTAATGCATGTTTATCAACCTATTATATCCAAACTCATGCCCAAAATAGATGCAAAAATCACACTAAACAACCCTCTAGACAAGATAATGAATAGAAAGAAATTTGCCGAGAAAGCTCTTTAAAGAGCCTAAAAATGCAAAGGAAGCAATTGAAGATAAATATTGGTTTTTAGGAATGCAAGAGGAGTTGAATCAATTCGAAAGGAATCATGTTTGGGAATTGGTACCTTGTCCTCCACCATAAACAATAATTGGTACAAAATGGGTATTCCGGAACAAACTCGATGACCAATTATTATTCAAAATAAGGCAAGGTTAGTGGCTCAAGGGTATTGTCAAGAAGAAGGTATTGATTATGATGAAACTTTTTCACCCGTAGCACGTTTAAACGCTATTCGTATTTTCTTGCCTATTCTTGTTTCAAAAATTTCAAGCTCTAACAAATGGATGTCAAATCCGCTTTTCTAAATTATTTTATTCAAGAAGAAGTCTATGTAAAACAACCTCCGGGGTTTGAAAATTTTTCAAGGCCAAATGATGTTTACAAACTTAAAAAGGCCTTATATGATTCAAAACAAGCACCCCGAGCACGGTATAATAGACTTAACTCTTTTCTTTTGCAAAATGGATTTACAAAAGGTAAAGTTGATACTACTATTTTGTTTTCGAAAAAGAGCAAGATTGCATATTAGTTCAAATTTATGTTGATGATATTATATTTGGTGCTACTAATGAATCTCTTTGCAAGAAATTTTCCAAGTTGATGCAATGTGAATTTGAGATGAGTATGATGGGAGAGCTCAATTTCTTCCTTGGACTCCAAATAAAGCAATGTCAAGAAGGCATTTATATATCGCAATCATAGTATACAAAAGAACTTCTAAAGAAGTTCGTAATTGAATAAGGAAGAACCGTCACTACTCCAATGGCAACAAACGTCAAGATCGACAAGGATGAAAAAGGCAAGTCAGTTGATGAATCAAAATATCGAGGTATGATTGATAGTTTACTTTATTTAACCGCAAGTAGACCCGATATTCTTCATGTCGTATGCCTACGTGTTCGTTTTCAAAGCAATTCCAAAGAATCTCATATGAGCGCCATTAAAAGAATTTTTTGATATTTGAAAGACACTATTTCAAATGACTTGTTTTATCCAAAGAACGAAAAATTTTCTCTTCAAGGATATAGTGACTCGGACTATGTGGGAAATATTGATGATCGTAAAAGTACCTCCGGATCATGTCAATTTTTAGGCGATTGCCTTGTATCTTGGTTTTCGGAAAAGCAAAATTGTGTATCCTTATCAACGGCCGAAGCCGATTATATTTTCATGGCCTTTTGTTGTACACAACTCCTTTGGATGAAACAAACCTTAGCGGATTACAAATATTCTTTTTAAAGTGTCCATATTTTTTGTGATAACACGTCTACTATAAAATATTGCTCAAAACCCGGTTTATCATAACCGCACTAAACATATTGAGGTTCATCATCAATTTCTAAGGGATTATGTTTCCAAACAAAAAATTGAGATGTGTTTCGTTCCGTCTCAAGATCAACTCGCGGATATTTTTACAAAACCATTGACCACCGAGTCTTTTGCATCAATTCTAGCTCGTTTAGGCATAATGCATATCGAATAAGGTCTATGTTTGCATTTTGTGCGCTTTTAAAACTTAGGGGTGAAAAATCAGATTTTTAACTCAAAATTCAGACAGAAACTGAAAATTTGCTTCAGGGACCAGATGATCAGGAGATCGACCGGTCGACCAAGGCATGGACCGATCGACCACCCCCTGGACCAGTCGAACAAGGTTGTTTTTTGGTTAAATTGGTTACCGTCCCTGACTCGTTCATTTCACTCATTTTTTCGTCCCTTTCGCACTCCTTTGCAAATTTCACACACAACTCATTCAAAATGATTTCTTTATTGTAAAATCTATATTATTGGTAAATCATCATTATTACCCGACTTCTCAGATTAATTGGTAAGTAAAATTCCTTTTTAATCTTAATTGGGTCGAACCCTTGAGAAAGTGCTTTTACTTGGGTATTTTGATGAATATGTTGTATCATTGTGTTGGGATTATTGATTGGTGATGGAAAATGATTATAGAACTATGATTGGTGATGAATATTTGGGCATGATTACATTTATAAGTGCTATATACATCTTCGTTTTTATTTTACGAACGCCAAGTGTTCGACAAAATGTTTTAATGAAAATTTCATCCCTTACATGATTCTCTTGATTTCAAATATCTTATATGTTTATAGAGATCATGTTTTATCACTCAAATGAGCTTTTACAAATCATCTTCCAAATTTTCCCTTATTATTTGGAATTTTAAGACTTATGCTCAAAAGCTCGATAATTCGATTGAAATGGGTACTTTGATATGTTGTTATGATGTTTTTATCGTGCTAATATTCTTTTTGATGATTCCAAAGGGGGAGAAACATGAAATAAGCTCATAAGCTCAAAGAAGCTAGAAAAAGCTCACGAAAAAAGCTATAAGTTATGGATGAAAAAGCCAAAAGCTGAGAATGAAATTTAGTCCAATGGGCGCATAATCGACTTTTATACATGCCTAATGATTTCTATTTTACAGAGGGAGCTTCTAAGCTCTTGTTATTCAAGCTCAAAGTGTAAAAGATGAGCTTTTAGCTTTTAGTTGTTTGCTTCTATACTTACTCTTGTTGTGCATGTTGATAGGGGAGCTTTTACAAAATGTTTTGAAAAATCTTTGCTCCCATCCTTATGATTCTTATGCATGAAAAGTGTCGCTCAAAATGGATAATTATTTTTAACCGGAAAAACTTGTTTTGTTTTCAAAATCCACCTCTTAAAATTGTTTTGGTTTGTAATCATAAAAAAGGGGGAGTTTGTTAGATAAATATTTTTATCGTAATTTTGATGATTTTATTTAACTGAGTTTTTCACCAAAACAATGTCCCTAAATGTTGTGCATATACTCCTAATCGATTTAAAATATTTTTACTAATTTTTCGGAGTATTTCTTGAAGTTTATTTTTTGACAAAAATTGGACAACACTTTTGTCTCGTGTTCAACCGGTCGCCCTAGAGGGCAACCCGTGCCTAAAAGTTTGATTTCTTAAATAGAAACGAGACGGACGAAAAACTCGAGGAGGTCGACCGGTCGACCAAGTGATCGACCGGTACCTGGGGATTTAATCTTTGCTGAAATCTTCGTGTATTCCAAAATTTAGGTGTTGGACCGGTCACCATGGGGGTGGACCGGTCGAACAAGAGGTCGACCGGTCCAACCCCCTTTGGACCGGTCCAAAGGCCATGTTTGAAGCATATTTTGAATTTCTGTATTTGTGGTCAACCGGTCGACCTAAGGTTTTATCAGCAAACTATCCGTTGCGCAGCAGACAACTTTTCATGATTTTAAGGGATTGATTTCTAACAGCTATAATCTCCATTTGATTGGCAATTTTTTACAGCTATATCTGAAAAATAAATCCAAGACCTCTCCTATAAATAGATGAAAGATTGAAGCAACAAGACACAACAACACAAGCAATAAAAACACAAGCAAACTTTGTTCTTCACTTTCATATTCTTGTTGTGTTTAGCCTAAGTTTTTTACTTGCACATTTTAAGTACTAGGCTTTATTCTTGATTACACTTGCACTTCAAAGTTGTATACTTCTATTAAGTTGTAATCTTGAATTTATTTCAATCATCCAAAACAAGATATCCATGTTAGTGTTCTTGTGGTAAGAGCACACTTGGGTGATTTTAGGTATTGAAAAATGTGGTACTCTTCATTGGTGTAAGAAGATTGTAGTAATCTTCATAGGTGGTGTTGTAAGAAGAGTGAGGTGCTCTTCAAGGTGAATGTGTAATAGTTTGTTATCTATTAATAAAATTCTTTTTCTTTTTCGAAATCCACTTCGGATATACCGGGATAGTAGATGATTAGACCCTAGGTGGGTTAAACCTCTATAAATCATAAAGTGTTGTTTATTTTCCCGTACTTTCATTTGTGTTATCATTTCTACATTCAAAAAAGGGTGAAAATTGGAAAAGCGGCATAATTTATTCACCCCCTCTAGATTATCGTAACCACTTGGACTAACAATATGCTCCTAAATCATCTCTCCCATTTTTATTTTATTTTTTTCGAAAGCTGCATACGTTTACATAAATATTTTCGAACTTTTTTCTTTGAATTTTATTTTATTTTTTTGAATTTTGTTTGGAACTTTTTTTTCTTTTTTTCCAGAGGAATTTATAAATACTTGAATGCATAGAGAATAGACTTTAAAGAAAATTTCACTTTTATTCATAAACTTCATAATTTAATAACCAAACTTTGAAATAAAAAAAATAAACAATCTTCTAGAATTAGACAACGTCCATCTTATTCATGCATAGCCATCTATTCTAAGTCAGGGATAACTCTATCAATCCATGTAGTCATCTTCTTCCTCAGGGTCCTCTTCCTCTTCAGATTTTTCTTTCTCCTTATCTTCTTCTAGCAGTGAATCCTTCCACTTGCCATATAGTATGGCGGTAAATGCCCCATAGTTGATCTTAAGCTCGTTCTCAACCTCATCATGTTTCAATATATCAACATACGACTTCTCTGCTTCCAATCTCCACTCAGGAGTCAGCGACTCAATCACCCTTCTAGTAGCTTGGAATTCACTAGGAGCCCTACTAACATCTCTAACTTTATACCATTCCTGATGCATTCTTACTATGTACATCCCTATACCCTTGCATTCTTCCCATTTACAATTCAGATACTTCTCCATGTCGATTTCTAGAGGGTATTCCTTCCAGCTACCGATGTTCTTCCTAATAGCTAACCTAATTCTCTTCATCTGTTGATTATGGGATACTTAGTATTTTGTGTATTTAAAATAAAACAGATCTCTTATCATTTATCAATATGACTATAGTTGTAGCATGCTATGAATTACATGGATATATATATTGAACATGAAATTAACAATGTACATGATAATACTTTTTTAATTCAAAGTCAGCTTGGCATGAGGTGGTGGATAAGTCGACTTCTTTACTATTGCTATTTTATTTGAAAGTAAAATCATCTTCGTAAAAAAATTCAAGACCCATTTTTTTAAAAAAATTCAGCAAGTCTACAGGAAAGATAGATCCGCTCAGATACTACTTATGTAACATCCCAATTTCGTGTATAACATAATACACGATTTTATAAAGTGCTAAAAACAGGCCAAAACTTGAAATTGCATTTTAAAGGGAAATAAATATTACGACTTGTCCGAAAATACGAAATACTCATAAAAATATGTCTGAAAAATTTAAAACAAAATCCCTAAGTAAAGAAAATGTTAAGTCTTGTGCATCATTAAATAATTTAAAATAAGTGCCCTTTTAAATTCCTTGATCGATTTCCACCGTCCCCTCTGCGCATGCTCCGACTCCTTCGTTCGTCTGTGAAAATTAAAAATAGCGTGAGTATTCAACAACCCAGTGGGGATGCATTGTCTAAATTAAATATGCAAGCATAATCATCACTGTATACACACTTATGATTTTCATGGTTTGATCGAACAATGCACGGAGGCTAATTGTGGGCGTACAATCAAGTACGTTCATGCATATACAATTAAGTACCTTTGTGTTTGTACAATTAAGTACATTCGTGTCATGTCATATTTAATGTGCTCATACATATAACAATCATACAAGGCGTTTAAAATAGACAATAAACAGTAAACCCCACCTTGAATGCAGTAGTTTCATGAAAATAAATGCAAGTGTGAAAGCCTAAAATTCAGATTCCTCGTCTCCTACAATGAAATAAATTTTTCTAATTAATAAACTGTTGAAATAGGTAAAAGAGAAGATATTTGAAATTTTGAAATAGAATAGGGTTCTAGAAAAATTGGTTTCGTAAATGCTTGTTGGGTCAAAAATGGACATGGTCAAAATTAGGGATTTGTGGCTTAATTCTTTTCCCTCCATCCCTTTTTTTTTTCTTCTTCTCTTTTTCCTTTTTTTATTCTTTCCCCCTTTTTCTCTCTTCCTTTTTCTCTTTTTTCCCCCTTTTTTTTTCCCTTTTTTTCCACTCCTCTGTTTGTTTCTTCCCTCTGCCACGTTTCCCAGCCTTCCCCCAAACTCTCTTCTCGCTCTTTTTTTTCTTCTGCAATATCGCCAGCCCCTCCCCCATAGGCTGCGATTGGCTATGAATGAGATTTTATTTTCGTTCCGCTGAAAATTTTTTTCGACCAAACATGCGATTGTTTATGAAAATTTTCAGAAATTATATCATTATTTCACTTTCACTTTTTCTTATTTTTTCTTTCACCTATCACATCTACACATTTTTCCACAAAAAACTAATCGTTATTACACATTCTCCCATAAATTTCACTATTCATTCACTCACATATTTCTAACTACCAATCACATCCAATCATTATTTTACTATTTTCAAATCAAATCAACTTTCATCATTACATATCCATTCACACTCTCAAAAATTTCCAAAAACTTTCATCAGAATTGTTTTTCAATATTCTCTAGCGAAAAGAAAATTTTCAAAATGAAAGCATATCCAATGAAGGAGATGAAGATTTTACTCCTTGCTTGGTGTAGGAATTTTGTGAAGAATAACCCCAATGAGACTTTCAGTTTATAGGCCAAGGGTTCAAAAAATTTAAAGATAAGATTATTTGCTGAAATTTTCATGCCATATATGAGTGATTTTCATTCCCAAAATTGGTTTTAGTCAAACCCTAATTTGATCATAATTTATCCACAATTAAAAAGAAACTCGGGTATTACATGGGGCATTGTAAATTGTGTCCATCATTTGTTTTGACATAGAAAACTAACATTATATAACTTGGTCTTCGGTTTTATTTAAACAAAAATTACTAGAGAAAATCTCAGCTTTGGACAATACAAAGTGAATAAACTGCCCCCAGGGGCATAGCCAAGTGGTAAGAGCTAAGGTGATGTGGGGTGAATTCCTCCGGCGACGCAGGTTCGAATCCCGTGTGGAGCGATTTTCACCAAAATATTGTGGGGTCATTGAGAGGGAGGCGAATCATGTTGGCTTCCTTAACCCGCCACTGCACACATCCTCGATTTACATATCACGGGGTCAAGGGCCTAACACTAATGCAGTCTTAAAAAAAAAAAAAAAAAAAAAAAAAGTGAATAAACTAATTATACCCATGTGATCACAATATACAAGATGTACTGCTTCCTATTTGGAATGTCCACGAGCATTGATTTTTTATTAGTTTTGGATAATGGCCAGCTGTTCTTTTGCCCATTTCAATGCCCATTAATTTATGACATTGCACATGCTGTACATCGATCAATTATCAATTTATCATTTCCTACGTGCAGTTGACTTATTCTCAAAAAAAAGCCAGCCTTCAATTTTAAACAAGTTTTATTAGCAATTTAGAGAAACCAAATAATTCCATAATTCTCAAATGCTTAGTTATGATGCTAAAAAGTGTTACTCCAGTGTGGTGTTGTGTTTGAGGTCTGAGAATTAAACAGAGAGATCAAAAATGGCTTCCTATGCTGCTGTGATTTCTCTTAAGCAGACAATAGTGCGCCTTTTAAATTCTTGTCATATTTCTATTCTCATAGGATTTGCGTACAATGAGGTTATGTCCTTACAACAACTTCTCAAAAGATTGGATAACAGTAGGAGCAACAATGAAAAGGTGTTGTTTTAGATGGACAAATTAGAGAGGCAGTTCGTAGTTTAGAAGATGTACTTGAATCCCATGTAGCAAAATCTGAAAGCCATCTTGGAAACCTGCTACAAGTTAGGTTACAAGATGTTGATTTGTTTACTCAAATGGTGAAGAAGATGAAGGAAGATTACATTGAAGAATTTAGCAAGCCGTTGCCTAAAGAAGACGATGCGTTTTTGACAAGATCCTGTTTTGGTGGACAGAAGACGAAGATGGTTGGATTATCTAATGAGCTTTGCAAAATCAAGAATGAGCTTACGGATTTGTTCGATTTTCCAATCAAGATTATCTCGCTCGTTGGGATGGCAGGTATTGGTAAAACTACTCTAGCTAACGAGATTTTCGAAGATCCGTTAGAATGTTTTCGTCCTTTCAGTTGTCGTGCTTGGGTGACCATCGGCCAAAAATATCAGTTAAAACAAATCGTGCAAGTTATTATAGTTCAAGTAAATCCGGGCCTTGCTGATAAAAATATCGATGATGAGAAATTAGTTAATAAGTACTTGCATGAAAGTTTGAAGGGTTGGAGGTATCTCATTGTGTTTGATGACGTATGGGACACAGAGGTCTGAGATTATTTGAAAATATATCTTCCAGATGATAATATGAAAAATAGAGTCTTGCTGACGACGAGGCTGCACCAAGTAGCAGAATCTGCTAAGGGTATCGAAAGTTATTGTACTAAAATTTGTCAAATGCGTTTTTTAAATGAAGAAGAAAGTTGGGAACTTCTTTGTGACAAGGTGTTCGGTGAAGAGTCTTGTCCTAATGATCTTAAGAAAGCTGGAAAGAAGAAAGCTGAGAATTGTGAAGGTCTTCCTCTTACTGTCGTCACGGTGGCCGACCTTCTATGCAGAGCTGAGAGAACTGCAGAGTATTGGAAAAAGGTAGCAGAGAAAGAAAATTCGATTTTCATGGATGCACAAGATCAAATGACAAAAGTATTACTTCCAAGCTACAATTACTTGCCTCAACATTTGAAAGCGTGTTTTCTTTATATGGGAGTTTTCCCTCAAAGTTATGAGATTCCTCGCTCCAAACTCATCAAGTTGTGGAGTGCTGACGGATTTCTCGAACTAGATCCGGGCAAAACTATAGAAGATTTTGCGGCCGAATGTCTGGAGGAGCTTGTTTACAAAAGTGTAGTTATGGTCAAGAAGCAGAGCTCCACTCGCAGAGAGGCTGGTAAGAACAAGTTTTATCTTGTCTTAAATAATTATACGGATAGTTCAACCGAAAGTATGAAAAGCCAACGTGGATTGTGCATTTACAATAACATTCTATTTGGCATTAAAGATGTGTATAACTCAATGGCATCCATTTCAAGTGCATGTTCACTCCTATGCACTGGTCCTCCTCATCAATATCCAGTACAATTATGTTTTGGTTTGAAATTGCTTAGGGTACTAGATGCTCTTACAGTGCGTTTCTATGAGTTTCCAATGAAAGTACTGAAACTAGTTCAGCTAAGGTATCTTGCCTCACTTATAATGGAAAGCTCCCCGATACTATATCCAAACTTCGGAACCTTCAGTACTTGATTGTTCATCGACACCCAAGCATCAAATCCTCTAGAACTCCGTCATATATGCCCATGCAGATATGGGATATACAAGAATTGAAGCATCTTGAGGTCATGGGATGTGATCTACAAAATCCTTGCAGCGGTAGTATCCTACCGAACCTCCTAACACTTTTAGGTGTGAGCGCCCAAAGTTGTACCAAGGAGGTTCTTGAAAGAATAATCTAAAGAAATTAGGAATTCAAATCAAATGGTGGCCTGATGCTGCTGAACAATCCTTGAGCTGCTTCGATCATGTTTCCCATCTCCATGGACTAAAATCTCTTAAATATGTCATCGTGAATCCTAAGCTCAGGCCTGAGGTTGTTTCTCCTCTTCCAATGTTCCCTTTACGCCTTCAAAAGTTGAGTTTTAGTGGGTTGGGATATCCATGGAAACATATGAGAGTGATTGCAAAATTGCCGCATCTTAAAGTGCTCAAATTGCAAAACTATGCCTTTCGAGGCCCAAAGTGGGTCACGCATGATATGTTTGCTTTCTTGAGACTTCAATATCTTATAATCGAAGACACTGATCTGGTGCATTGGACGGCCAGGAATGACTTTAAATCTGAAGTCTTCCAAAACCTAAAGCGCCTAGTGATCAAAAACTGCTACAAATTAGAAACGATCCCTTGGCTATCTGCTCTGGGCATGATTGAGCTAGTCGACTGCGGCCCTTTAGCTGTTGATTATGCAAAGCAAATGCAAGAGCAATATTCCGGTCTTCATGTTCATCTCCGTTCTGATGTGAACCACAAGCCGTGACTGGCAACTTGATTACGAAGGTTAGTTATTTGGTTTTAATTAGCTAGATTTAATTACAAACATGATATCTTGTACGTTTTTACTTTTGTGTGTAAGTTTGTCTATCTCAATTTATAGTATGCATCTTGTTTGTTGTTTCTTTTGTGTTTGTATTATGTTCTGGTCATTTATACTTCAAATTGTAGACAAACAAGACACTAAATATTGATTCAGTCCTCTCAAAGTCCAAGGGTACTATTTTTCTATATTTGCAGAATGTTTTTTGTATTTAACTGTTTTGTAGTTGGATTATTTATCTGTATGCGATCAGTTGCATAAATGGCCTACACATGCCTCCATTTTGAGGCCCTTGTACTATACTTGTATATAGGCAGTTTTAATTGCTTATTTGAACTGATAAACATATGACAAACAATTTACACTCATGTAATAATGATATCTTGAAAATTTATGACCAGTGGTTCAAATTGAACTGATAATTACCATTTTCCAGCTTGATATATGGCATATTCCATCAAGGAGTGGTTTAATGAAGTTTGCGGTGTAGGTGAGATAGAAGTTCCAGCAGGAGGTGCAAATTTGAAGAATGAGAATCTGAAGTAAACTTGCAAAGAAAAGAGAAAACTTATGTGCATGATTCAAGAGGTTTCATGCTCTCTTTTCGAAAATGAGCATTTGGTATTGTGGTTGGAAAGTACTTTTAATTGGCACTTTTGTATTTCATCAAATTAAAACAACAAATTGTATTTGGACCTGAATTCTAGTGAGGAAATGGTATAAATGGAAAATAAATATATTGGAAATGGTTAAGCCCAAAGCTGAGGTTTTCTCTAGTATATATTTTTTAATTTAATCCAAGATCCAAATATAAAGTTAGTTTTCAATGTCCATACAAATGATGAATAATTTATCCTCCAGCGCACAATTCATAATGCCCTGTTGCAACTTTTGTTCGTCTTTTTTTTAATGAAGTTGTAGGTTGAAATAGCCGACGATCTATGAATTTTTCAAATCATTCATTTTTTTTATATCGAGGTTCCATATTCCCACATGATTAGTCTTTGTGGAAATAGTCCTGGCCCCTCAAGAACTGCCCTCATTTAAAGCGCGAGAAATACATAATAGCATCCACTGAAGCCCTCAATATTAATTGTTGAATCATTAATATTTTGGTTTTATAAATAAATGTAGGAATATTCTCAAATATTGAGTCGAAAAGAAAAGACAAATAATAGTTATTAGCTTTTGTTGTGATGGTTCTCAATTGAAAAACTTCGAAACTTAAATCGTTGAGACCATATAGTTAGGCCGTAAATTTATAACGAATAAAGGAGTGGACTATAAAATGTCCTAGTTATCTTATGGAGTAAGTCTTTTGTGAGATCGTCTCAAGAATTTAAATTCATAAAACGGATTCAACCTATTTTACAGATCAAAGCAAGTTAGATCCAAATACAAATGGATTACCTAATATGGGTCAAATAGGATCAGTCTCACGAAATTAACTATGTGAGACCGTTTCATATGAATTTTTGTCTATCTTATGATAATTACACTTGAGGTATTAATAAACATTGATCAATGCTTTCCATATTACTTAACATGCATCGAGAATTGGATATTAGTCGAGTAATTGAGACTCTCAAGCCCAGACCATTTCTTGTAGGTCCCAAGGGGTGTGAGTAAGGTTTAGAAGGGGGGGTTGAATAAATCTTACCAACTTTTTCGTTTTAGTCCTTTTAAAATATTACAGAGTAAAATACACACCTAAGTCCTTGAGGGACAACTAAGTTAGTTAACCACCAGAGTTAGCCACTCAACAGACTCGATTGAGTTGTTGATAGAATAACTCAAAATTTAGTCTAAACCTTAACTTGGGCCGTGATGAGATTTTCAAATAAGACTTAACACCCTTGAATTTGGTTTAAGTTTGTTTTAAACACTTGATTTTAGCACTTTGTTAATTATCAATTGGATAGCAAATTATCAGCAGATATAAAATGATATGCAGAAATAAAAATGCTGAAATGTAAATGACACAATAATTTTTATAGAGGTTTGAAGATGGGGTAATTCTTCTAATCCTCTCTTCTCCAACTCCCGAGGAATCCACTAAGTATTGATCAGTACAAAGTGGTTATCGGTCCGGATATGTCTTGATCACACAACACTTGATCCTTTGGGACTCGATCTGAGACGCCTTGGTCACACAGGTTGGCTTCTCGTCCGACTCGAACTTCTTCACGGGCTACGCTTTGCTACTTCTTGACTCACTTGCTCAAGCTTCTTGGATTTGATCACGAAGCCCTCCAATAACTTGAGACCGGTTCGACCTTGAACCTTTCTACAATCCTCCTTGATCAGACCCTTTTGATTCTTCAAAAGTTTTCTCTTCAACATTTGAAGTTGTCTTTCCTTCACGACTTACTTGGTGTTGGATCGATTTCCTTCGAAATTTAGGCTTGAGGATTTGCTTGAATAACTTGAGAATATTTTGCGAGTTACAAAGTGTGAATAAATGCTTGATTGCTCGTGGTTCGGGTAACATTCTCTCAATGAGATTCCTCGGCCTTTTATAGTGAACTTTCAAAAATCGCACGTTGAAGAGATAGACGATTTTCAAAAGTCACTTGTGTTCGTTGGCTTGTATTGTTGCGATCCTTGATGTTGACATTTCCTAGTATTAAATGAATGTTCACTTTTTCGTAGTCGACACGAGTGCGATCTTCCCATTGGTTTATTCCTTTTGCACGCTTTTGCTCGGGATCAATACTTTGCATGGCGGCATGGAAGTATTACTTATTTAAGTAAGCTTCTTGACTTACGTAATGATTCTTTTGATTGTCTTGACTTGATGCGCTTCTCTAACTTCCCTGGTAACTTCGAGTTAACTTCCAATCAATGGATGACTCATCTGTCACTTCAACTTGAGACTTGGCTTCTTGAGTTGACTTGACTGACACTTCACACAATTGTATCCCAGTTGATACTCTTTCAGTCGAGTTCTTGACTTCTCCTCCTTGCCATACTCAGTTGTTTCACAGCGGAGTCTTCATTTCAGTCTTCAGTTGACTTCTTGTATATCCAGGCATAGTTGACTTGACTCAGCTCGTACAACCCTATATATTACAATGCAAATTACAAGGAAAATGGATTGCCAACTTTCTAGTCTATGTTTTACATGGCATTCATCAAAATCTAAGCAATAAATTTCCCAATAATTTTCCCCTTTTTGATGATGCCAAAACTTAAAACATACATACAAAATGTAAGTAGCAGAGATACATACATACAATGTAGAAACAGAGAATGTATGCGTAGAATCAATTTTTTTATTGATCATATCATTTTTGTTCTTTACACAACTGTTTACAATGTGTATCATAGCAAACATAACATTCTATATCTAAGCAAAAGTATAGAAATTGCAGATTTCTTATTCAACGTACAGAAGACTTACATACATATGTATTTACAACAGTAAAATACATGAAGGGGTGGACAACAACACTTCATCGCCTTTCACGCCCCTTTTTTTTTTTTCTTCTGTCTGTCGCCCTCTGCTCTCTTTCTCTTCTTTTCATCTTCACCGCCTTTCTTTTTCTCGTATGCTCTTTTGCAAAGATCGTCTCTTCTCTTTCTTTCTTGCCTTTCTTCCCACAAACTGATCTTGGCTTTTGTTTTCTTCTTCAATTCTTTTGACATAGTCGATTCTTCCTTCCTAGCCACTTCCCGGTTGGCTACTTCGTCATATCCAGCTCAGTAGATCCTTCCATTCTTTCCCGGATCTACATATTCAATGTTTTTAGGTAGAGGTCTAGGTTGAAAACCTCTGCCTCCACCACTCTTTCCTCTTCCTCTGGGCGTATATTATACTGGAGTCTTCTTCTTACCAGCTGAATGGCTGCTTGTAGTCTGCTTCCTATCAGCTTCTTCACATATCTTTAGACCCTTCTCCCAATACAAGTCCCAGGCTTGGGCTATGGATATATTTTTGAAGTATCTCTCAGATTCGAGTGTTTTGAATTCTTCCACTGATCGTGGCTCGTCTCCATCGTCTGGAATGGCATCGTGTCTTTTCCTGCCGGAATGCCTCCGTATTGTTTCAATATATCCATCACACGTGCATCCATTTTTCCTTCGACCTCCTTCATCTCTGCTTCTATGATTTTTCTCTTCTGAGACATATGTACAATAGACTGTTGGAGTGGCAGAGTTACTGGAAGTTTGCTGATTATGTCAGCTGTGACAAGGCCTTGTTGAGGGGTTTCAACAACCATTAGAGTTATATCTTTTGAACCTTCCCCCTCAACAACTTTTCCCTTTTCTTTCTTCTGTTCTTCAACTGTTTTCTTCTTATTCAAAACAACTGCGTCCTTTTCTTTCTCACCCGCTGACCCTTTCAATATCTTCAGGTATTCCTCTTTCCCCTTTTTGGCATCATCAAAGGAGAGAGAACCCCTGGGAACATGCCAAAGAAGCATGAAATCCAGCGATGATAAATGAGTTTTGCTTGGAGTCTCTGAGTATGTTGTTCGAAATTCTCGAAAGGGTGGCTTTGGATTCTTGGCCGCCATCACTTCATTTCACCCATGAGAAGGTGAATTTGTTATTCATATTTTCCTCTATCTGTGCGAAGTTCTTTCTTGTGAAATTCTCATAGCAGTTCCATCTCAGTGTTGTGAGAGGCATCCATTCTGTCAATATTTTCTTGCATCATCCTCTTCATGTCAGCATTATCAACGCTCCAGATCAACATTTTGTTGTACAATGCCTTGAAATATCTGACTTGTTCTAGTCGTATTGTATGGTGCTGTTGACACCATTCCCTGATTCTAACCACTATTCCGTGCAAATCGGCCATAAGATTGGCATCCCTGTTATCCAGCCACATATCCAATGTGGCCTGGTGTCGTTCTATCTTCTCAATCTCTGCAAAGATTGTCTTGAAGACCTCTCGTACCTCAGATGTCACCTCGGTCTCAGTTGGCGGCCAAGCAACATCAAAATCAAAGCCTGCTGGGACGATAGTATCTGTGGGAATAAATGGGTCAGGTCTGACATTGAAGCGTCGCAGCTCTCGAGCTATTTCTTCATCAAGTTCAGGCAGCTCAATAGAGAAAGGGAAAGTTTCTTCAAATGCATCATCACGGACATATGGTATAGATTCCACCGTTACTCGTGCCTATGATGTGCCCGGTTGAGTGGAGTCTGCTGCAGCTTTGGGAGCTGCTTGTGACGACTCGATTCACCGGCCTTGGTGAGTGGTTTGGCCGGGGTGACGAGCCTCAACTGTCTTAACAGCTTTTTCGGCCTCAGTGGATTCTGCTAAATGAATTTGCTGTTCCTCAGCTGCACCATCAGCGTCATCGGAAGATGATAAGTCTTGAAGGCTTGTCTGATCATCAAAATTGAATGTTTGACGAGTAACCTTGATGTCTGACTTGCTCGTACTTGGTAGAACGTCCTCAGCTGAGTCTTTTTGATGTGCAGTTTGGGTAGACTCAGCTTCATCTGCAGATCCCAGGAAGGTTGTATCAAGATCATCCTTGGAATCATGAAGAGCACTGATTTCCTCCTCTGAAATAGCAATTATGGTCTGAGGAATGCTCTTATCTCCTTGATTTTTACCTAGGGAAGTCTCAACCTCCCTTAGGCCTTCATTACCTTCCTCGCAGCCTCAATCGCAATGCGGGGCACTGTATAATCCCTTCAACAAAGAATCGCTGTCTTAGGGTCTTCTGCAGTGGCATCCACAGGAGTCTCAACTCCGTGGATTGCACTTTCGGTGCCCCGAGTATTAACTCCCGGGGCAGATCCATCCTATGCCTCGATCGCATCGGCCGTGCGTGCTCGGCTAGAAGCGATTGGCACTTCACAGACAGTCTCAATCGTCCGAGCCACAAGGACAACTTCTTTGTGTTTCCTTTTCTTGTTCCTTCTCCACGTCACCTCCTAGATTCATAGTGGAGTCATCTGCACATCCTCCCGACCCAGCTGTAGTGGAGGGAGTTTCCCCCTCAGCTGGCGCACCAACTGAGTGACTTATGTTGGGGTCACTCTACTCCAGACTCCCGACTTTTTCCTTTGAGTGTTCAGCGGTGGGGCAGGTAGTACGACACCTTCAACAGGGGTTGGCTCAACTTGGGTGCCCAAGTTCCCAGTGTCATCGCCAATTCCCTTAGATCCGTCTTCTGAATGAGCTGGGAAACTGGTTGCAGCAATAACTGTGGCAATCTGCTGCACCACTCCCAACGGATCAATTTCAACCGTGATTTGGAAGACTCTCCGGTCCTTCCATCGCCTCTTTCTCATGCATCAGTGTGGATTCCCGCATGGCTTGCTGCATGTCCAACTTTTCTTGTACAGCAATAGGGTCCATGTCCTCATCACTGTCTGAGAGTATGTCAAGATGAGGATGAGTATGGTCGCTGGTTCCAGTTAGAGGACAAATGCTGGATTTCTCACGAGCCTCTCGCTTCCTCAATGCTTCTTTTTCCTGCTCGTTTTCCTTACGAATTTGCAGCATATTAATACAGTTATCCTCATCCAGGGCTTGCAGCACTGTATCAACTTCAAGAAACCTGAAGAGTTCCTCTTCCTCATCAATAAACTCTGGGTGTTCAAAATGCACCTTAGAGTGACTCAACTTCCATTTCCTCCATGCTCTTAGACAATTTTGGATGTATGGGTACAATGGAGAGCATATGATTACATCATCATCTTCATCCTCTCCCTGTTGCCCTTCCTTTCCAGGAATGGAGGGTAGCAAACTCTCTTGCTCTTCACCTCGGCGGCGTCGCGCAGTGGAGAGATACGATCTGTCGACAGGGGATTCTCATTGTCTCAGTACTTCTTGTTCCTCGGTTGTTACGTCTGTCCCAAATCGGGTCTTCAACTTGCCTCTGTTGATCGCCTTCAGCAGATTTGGCGGTTTCATCAAGCACTTCTGGGGACTGCACCTCTTCCGCAGTCTCAGTGATTTGCTCCAGTTGAGTTGCAGACTCAGCCGTCTTCTCAAGCGCTGAGAGCTTGGTGAGTCTTATCCTTCTCTTAGTTTTCACCAGAGGAATGTCTAGTTCTACTTCCTCCGGTTCCTCGAAGGTAAAGGCCTTTGGAGTTGCCTTAGATGCAGCTGCCTTTCTCGCCTTGGCAGTCCTCTTCTTCTTCATTCCTGGAAAATGTATTAAGGATTCCTTCTCCACTGTGGCTGCAGGGGCAGGAGACACGGCTGCAGGGGCAGGTGACTCGGTTGCAGGGGCAGGTGTGGTTTTCTTCTTTGCTGCTGGGGCAGCCTTCTACTTTCCAGCTGCATGGGCAGCTTTCTTCTTCGGAGGGGAGGTAACAGCTGTTTCCTCAGGGTCAGCTGATTCCCCCTCACTGGTATCCTCCCGCTTGGCGTATGCTCTCTTCTGGGCTCCAGGCAAGTTGGCCCGAAACATCTTCTTGTTAACATGGAATGATTTTCCATGTCGAAGGGGAACACCCTTCACCTCCATAAGATGGCCAATGACTAGGCCATAGCCAGTGATCCTCCATAGGATCCATCCTCTTTGAAAGACTTGTTGCCAATATTCTGGCAAAGTCTGCTGTAGATGAATTCAGCCCAGTTAATCTTCTTCTCCTCCATGATCGCAGCCATGACGATCAGCTTGGTTTTGGATAGCTGATTGAAGCTTCCAAACTTTATATCCATACATTTCGCGATGATATCCATTAACTTGTGATAATCGTCCTTCAAACGACTTCTTGTCACCGTGTATACCACTTTCATGACACATTACGTGCGGCCACTTCCTTCCATGCAGCAGCCAAATTTACATTAGCCTCAAGTATCTCCGACACACCTTCTGACGACAACAAACAATGCTCCGCTAGATCTTCAACAGTGATTGTAAGATCCTTCCCGTGAATAGAGAATTTGATGCCCTCGTCATGAACTCCAGCGTTCACGTAGAACTGTGCTACTTCTTCAACATATGTCATCTAAAACTCCATCGTGAGAAAGGGTTTCAGTCCGGATTTCTTGATTTTATCAGCAATCTTCTTCACAAGGGTTCCATCGGAACCCTGTTTAACCATCCCTTCGAAATCCACTGTTGAACCGGTGTGGATTTGCTTGCCTAGCTTAGTGAAATCATAGGTTGATGCCATTTTTATGAGTTTTTACCGATCGAAGCTTGACGAACTTGCTTTGAAGATAGATAGGGTTTTGAGAGAAAAGATACTTGCTTTCTTGCTTTGAAGAGATGAACAGTTTTTGAAGTGAGAGAGAAAACTGAACAAATGGGTATATAAGGTTTATGAAAGGACGTGTTTCGGTTTTTGAAAAATTGATCAAGATCAACGGCTCAGATTTAGCATGTCTCATTTGCATTTAATTGCTCGCATTTAATGCGGCATCATTTATATCCAATCATATGCTTGTTGTGCAGCTTTTGATTGTACCTGTCATTATTACGCTGACGTCATCCTTAAAAACATTTCCGCTTATTAAAAACGACTGTGTTTTTGTCATTTAGCTCATAAATGATTCAGCTTGTTCCTTAGCTGACTCAACTCTTCTTCTCTCTATACGTATAGTGACTCAGCTATCAGCTAACTCGATACAACTAATTTTCCGATACAGCTGATTCACTTGGCTGATTTATAAGATCTGCTATGTTTTCATCTTATCATGTTTCATCTCTTCTCATTGAGTCTTCTGAGTGTCAGCTCAGCTCAATTAACCCTAGCTCATGCTTGAGTTATTCAAATCGTGATTCACATAAAGGCTTTGTGAATATGTCAGCTAACTGTTTATCAGTTGAGATGTATTCCAAAGTGATGTTCTTCTTTTCAACATGATCTCTTATGAAATGATATCTGACATCAATGTGCTTCTTGAATGCAACACAGGATTCTGAGTGATTGCAATAGCACTTGTGTTATCACACATAATTGGAATCTCTTTTTCTTCAATTTCATAATCTCTCGAGATCTTTGTCTCATCCATAAGACTTGGGCACAACAATGCCACAGCTATGTACTCGGCACTTTGTGGATATGGCTATTGAGTTTTGCTTGTTAAACCAGGAAACCAACTCCGTTTCCAAGCATTTGACATGTACACGAAGTACTCTTCCTCACAACTCTACATCCAAAGATAGCCAGAGTCCGAGTAACCAATTAGCTTGAATCCACCTTCCTTTGGATACCATAAGCCAACTTCTTGCATCCCCTCGGATATCTTAGGATTCTCTTAGTCTGCGATCATGTGACTTTCCTTTGGAGCGATTGAAATCTTGCACATACACCTACCGCAAAGGGTGATGTCCGCCCGCTTTGTTAAATAGAAGCGTTGATCCAATAAGTGCTCAGTATCTGGTTTGATCCACGAGCTTACCATCCGCATCCATATCCATCTTGATCGATGTATTCATTGGTATTTTCACGAAGACTTTTCTTCCATACCAAATTTCTTCATTAAATCTCCGTATACTTTGTTTGACTTTAAAAGTTCCATCCTTTAGCTGGTTTAACTTGAAGTCCTAGAAAGAATGTCAGCTCTCCCATCATGCTCATCTCAAATTTGCCTTGCATGAGGTTTGAGAATTTATCACACAGACTCTTTGTTTGTGGATCCAAAAATGATATCATCCACATATATTTGAACAAGCAAAAGATACTCTCTCCATCTTGAATTACAAGAGTGTTACATCACCTTGCCTTTAGTGAATCCATTATCTGTCGAAAATTGAGATAATGTATCATACCATGCTCTAGGGGCTTGTTTCAATCCATATAGAGCTTTCTTGAGCTTGTACACCTTATCTCCAAGAGTCTTCTGCTCAAAACCTGGAGGTTGTTCAACATAGACTTCTTCTTCCAACAATCCATTTAAAAATGCACTTTTCACATCCATTTGATATACAATAAAGTTATTGTGTGCAGCATAGGCAAGAAACATCCTTATTACTTCTAATCTTGCAACAGGAGCAAATGTTTCATCAAAATCTATTCCCTCTTCTTGGCAATACCCTTTGGCTACCAATCTTGCTTTGTTTCTTACCATAGATACTTCCTCATTCATCTTGTTTCTGAAAACCCATTTTGTGCCAATAACATTTTGATGGGTTGGTCTTTGCACCAATTCCCAAACCTTGTTTCTTTCAAACTGATTCAGCTCTTCTTGCATGGCTTGAATCCAATGTGTGCCATCCAATGCTTGGGACACATCTTTTGGTTCTATTTGGGAAATAAAACAAGTGAACATAGCTTCTTGTTGAGCTTTGGATCTGGTTCTTACACCATCTCTTACATTTCCAATAACTAGCTCTGGTGGATGGTCTCTTAGCCATCTCACATCAGGTTGGAGTAAATCAGCTGGGTTCAGTCGTCTTGCAGCTGTGTTGTCTTGAGCAACTCTCTCATCATCATTTAGCCGCAGATTCTCCAAAATGTCTTTGAGATTCACTATCTCATCTTCATCCCGATTAATTGCTCCACCGCTTCAACATAAGGACTTTTTTCGCATAGTTGGTGATTCAAACTTATCGCCTAACTCTTCAATGTCCTCTCCATTTACATTAGGTTCATCAAAACCACATGAATAGACTCTTATGTGACCATAGTCCTCTTGTTCAGCACTCTGTAGGCTTTGCTTTCAGCTGAGTATCCCAAGAAGATACCTTCACCAACTTTAGCAACGAAAGCCTTTAGATTATCTTTTCCATTGTTGTGGATGAAGCATTTACATCCAAATATTCTAAAATATCCAACATTTGGCTTTCTCCCTGTCCATATTTCATAGGGAGTCTTTGTCACCGTGTCTATTTATCATGCATCTATTTTGAGTATAGCATGCGTGTTGATGGCTTGACCCAAAATCTTTTAGCAGATCCCGGCCCAAATAACAATGTCCTAGACTTCCTTGAGAGTTCTATTTCTTCTTTTAGCTACTCCATTCTGCTGTGGAGTCCTTGCTGCAGATGATTCATGAGCAATACCATTTTCAACACAATACTGAGTTATTATCCCATTGACAAACTCAGTTCCTCTATCGGATCTTATCTTTATAATGGTTTGACTCTTCTCATTTTGAACTATTTTCATCAGTTGAGGTAACCTCTGCAAAGTTTCCTTCTTTTTACACATGAAGATTGTCCATGTATATCTTGAATAATTATCCACCACCACTAGAGTGTATTTTTTTCCACTTATGCTAGCTGGCTCAACTAGACCAAATAAATCCATATACAACAGATGCAATATCCTTGTTGAAGATTGATTGGACTTCTCTTTGAATGATGATTTTATCTGATTTCCCATCTGGCATGCATCACAAACACTTCCTTCTTGTACACTGAGTCTGGTAGTCCTTCTACAAGATTACTCCTTGCAAGCTTGTTAATTGTCTTGAAATTCAGGCGACTCAGCTTCTTGTGCCACAGCCAACTTGATTCGTCTGTACTCTTTGCTAGTAGATAAGTGCTTGGTGTGGCAGTCGACCAATCTACCACATACATGTTCTTTTGTCTGGATCCTTGCAACACTACTTCATTTGAATCAGTGTCTTTAATTTGGCACACTCCCATATTGAATCCAACATTATATCCCTTGTCACATAGTTGGCTGATGCTTAACAGGTTGAAGTTGAGGCCTTCAACGTATGCAACATCTGTGATTTCTAATCCATTTTTCTTGATGGATCCAGTGCCTCTTATCTCCCCTGGAGCTTCATTTCCTCCAAATATGACTTTTGCACCTCTAATCTCCTTGAATTTTGACAGATTTTTCTTGTTTCCTGTCATGTGTCTGGAACAGCCACTATTCATGTACCAGGTTCCTTGGCACTCAGCTGTTCCTTGAACCTTCAATCAAAGGAAATCAGTTTTTAGGTACCCATACTTGCCTGGGTCCTGAGGGGTTAGTGCCGTAAGATGATCCAACCAACCTATAGCCAGATGGTTTGACTCTAAGAGGTTGCCATCTATCTGTGCCATAATCATAATTCACTTTGGCAAATTGCTTGGGGACTTTAGGTTCATACAACTGTCTCTTTTGTCTGTATGTCTGTGTGTGTGTGTGTGTTTTAGCAATTGCCTTCTTTGGGTAGTTGTGATATTTCTGAGTGTAGTGCTTGGGTGCATATGTGTGCTGATGATATCTCTTTTGCCTTTGGAATGACCTTTGCTGAGTTCTAGGCCTTTGCCACTTTGACATATATTCCATAGGTCTTTGCTGATATTTCACATTATTCCAATCAGTTTGGCTTGGGTAGTTTCTACCATTCCCATCATTTGTATTCCTTTGATAGAACTTCTCTGGGGTTCTCGTAGCTCTGTTTCTTCTTCACAGTACTTCCTGTTGGAGTTTGCTGAGGCACTCTCGATTTCTTCTCGAGTTGTCCTCTCAAAGATACTCAATCGGTCATTTTCCTTTATATCCAAGGCCAATTTGTTTGTGATTGTGCTTTGGAGTAAATGTGGGTGCAACATTTGGTGTGTTGGGTTTTTTAGATGCTTCAATACTTGAAGATCCTTTTTCCAAGATCACTCTGGGAATTTGACTGTGCACAAAGGAATTGAATCCTATGTCTGTCTTGTCTCCACACTCTTTTTGGCTCATAATAAGGTCATCCAATGATTTAGATGCCTTAGTGAATGAAGCAAACACATTTTTGAGATCATTTTCTCTCTTTTCTATAGCAGCTATCTCTGCTATTAGTTTAGCATTCTCAGCCTTCAGCTCTTTGTTCTCATCGGCTATGTGACTTACAGTACTCATCTCCTTAGTCACCGTGAGTTTTGGCTTTTGAGGGTGTCTTCCATTTAATTAATAGCGTGAGGATTTAATGTGATCAAACTCTTTCATCATTTTCCCTAATGAATCATAAAGATCAGTGGGTGATGAAGTGAGTGTGTCACAATCACTATCACTTGAATCTGAGTGAGATGAGTTAGAATGTACCTCATCTTCTTGGCCAGGTTGATCTTGTTCTTTAGCCATTAGACGGATCATTGCTTCTTCTTCAGAATCACTTGAGTAGTTAGCTTCACTACTCTCTGAATCTGCTGCTTCCTTTGACTTAGCTATCTCAGCAGTCTCAGCAGCCAACATTGCCTTTTTCTTTTCTTGTTTTCTTTCTCTGAAGACTCTTCTTTCTTCTTCATTCCCCGTATTTATTGACTACGGGATATGGGCAAACAGCAAAATGTTCTCGTTGTCTCGCAATTCCAACACGGGTTTTCAACTTTTTGGTCGCTCTCTCATTTCTTGGGTTGTCGCTCTTTGATATTCGACCTTTTGATACTCGGCTCTCTTTGGTGGCTTATCTTCCTTGACTTGGAGGAGTCAATGTCTTCTAGAGGATTCACCTTTATTTCTTTTGTAGTTCTTGTTGAAGAACTTGTTGAATCTTTTAACCATCGCAATCAATCTCCTCCTGGTCAATGATTTATTTGGTCTCACTCTCTTCCCATCCTTGACTATAAGTCTTCATTGTTTTTTGGGTCAAAATTTGTCTCCTTTAGATCTTTTCTTCTCACCAAATTCATAAGCTTTGAGGTCCGAGAATAGTTCATGATTGGATGTTTTTGATAGGTCCATCGAGTGCCTTAGAGCCATGGTTTTCATTTCCCACTCACCGGGAGGCTCCTTAGTATTTTCATGGACATTTCCTTTTGTGTATTCCTTTCCAAGTCTTTGAGAGCTCATTGGTAATTTTAGTGAATCTAGCATCCAAATTGATCCATTGTCTCACCGCAAGCATTTTAAAGTTTTCAAATTTTTGAACAACAAATGATAATTTGTTTTCCTTAATTTGCTCGATCATTCACAAATTAAAATTAGTTTATCCCATTTCTTTTGTTGTTTTGCATGATTTGACTTTATTGAACATTGCTTTATCCAGAGTCTTGTAGAGAATATCCTTGGCCACATTATCCAAGTTGTATCTCTTTCTGTCATCATTGGTCCATTCAGTCCTTGGGTTTTCAACTAGGGCTGGTCTTGCTTCGGCCACAGCTTTCTCTCCTTCAGCTGCAGCAGCTCTCCTTGCAGTTGTGTTCACTTTCAATATTTGCAGTGGCCCATCCTCTATCACTAGCCACATTTCATCATGTAAAGCGGATAGATGAGCCTCGCATACGAATTTTCCAAATCATCAAATTCCTCAATAGTGAACATGGGAATGCGTGTCAAATTTGCTTCCATGATAATAACTTTGTTGTTTAAAAATGGCTTTTGAAAGAACAAGTGTTAAGAAAAATTTCTTTGAAAAATTAGAGATCTAGTTCAGTAACCAGTGCGGAAGGCTCAATGAACCAACCACTCTGATACCACTTGTAGGTCCCAAGGGGTGTGAGTAAGCTTTAGAAGGGGGGTTGAATAAACCTTACCAACTTTTTCGTTTTAGTCCTTTTAAAATATTACAGAGTTAAATACACAGCTAAGTCCTTGAGGGACAACTAAGTTAGTTAACCAAATAGAGTTAGCCACTCAACACTTTCGATTGAGCCGTTGATAGAATAACTCAGTTGTTTAGTCTAAACCTTAACTTGGCTATGATGAGATTTTCAGCGAAAGACTTAACACCCTTGAATTTGGTTTAAGTTTGTTTTAAACAGTTGATTTTAGCACTTTGTTGATTATCAGTTGGGTAGCAAATTATCAGCAGATATAAAATGATATGCGAGAAATAAAAATGCTAAAATGTAAGTGACACAATAATTTTATAGAGGTTCGAAGATGGGGTAATTCTTCTAATCCTCTCTTCTCCAACTCCTGGAGGAATCCACTAAGTATTGATCAGAGTACAAAGTGGTTATCAGTCCATATACAAGTCTTGATCACACAAATGACTTGATCCTTTGGGACTCGATGCAGAGATGCCTTGGTCACATAGTCAAGCTTCTCGTCCGACTCGGCCTTCTTCACAGGGCGGCGCCGCTTTGCTACTTGACTCACTTGCTCAAGCTTCTTGGATTTGATCATGAAGTCCTCCAATAACTTGAGACTGGTTCGACCATGAACCTTTCTACAATACTCCTTGGACTGTAGACCCCTTTTGATTCTTCAAAAGTTTCCTCTTCAACAGTTTGAAGTTGTCTTTCCTCCACAGCTTGGTGTTGGATCGATTTCCTTCGAAATTTAGGCTTGAGTATTTGCTTGAATAGCTTGAGAATATTTTGCAGTTTACAAGTGTGAATAAATGCTTGATTGCTCGTGGTTCGAGTAACCTTCTCTCAATGAGATTCTCAACCTTTTATATGAACTTTCAAAAATCACTGTTGAAGAGATAGACTGATTTTCAAAAGTCACTTGTGTTCGTTGGCTTGTCTTGTTACGATCCTTGATGTTGACATTTCCTCGTATTAAATTAATGTTCAATTTTTGGATTCTCGACACGAGGTGCGTGATTCCCATTGGTTTATTCCTTTTGCACGCTTCTAGGATCAATACTTTCGGACATGGCAGCATGGAAGTATTACTTATTTAAGTAAGCTTCTTGACTTCTCGCAACGGATTCTTTTTTTCATTGTCTTGACTTGATCAGCTTCTCTAACTTCCCCAGTGACTTGAGTTAACTTCCAATCAATGGATGACTCATCCGTCACTTCAACTTGAGACTTGGCTTCTTGAGTTGACTTGACCGACACTTCACACAAATTGTATCCCAACCGATACTACTTGATCGAGTTCTTGACTTCTCCTCCTTGCCATACTCGGTTGTTTCACAAATGAGTCTTCATTTCGATCTTGATTGACTTCTTATTTATATAGGCATAGCTGACTTGACTCAAATTGCATAACCCTATCTATTACAATGCAAATTACAAGGAAAATGGGGTGCCAACTTTCTAGTCTAAGTTTTACATGGCATTCATCAAAATCTAAGTAATAAATTTCCCAACAATGAGGTTAGATTCTCATCACTCGTCCTCTTCCAAGATATGTCTCAGAAATATACTCCCTCCGTTCCAATATAGTCCAGTTTGTTTATTCACACAAATTAAAAAAATGAAAAAGCTAATTATACCTACAAACTTCCTATAATACCCTTATTTAGTGGCTATTGGGTAATTAAACAAATTCACAACAATGGAAATTTACCCCTACAATTAACTCATTACTCTAAATAAAGAATGTGGGTAATTAATGTTTTTGATATCCCATAAAAATCTATTTTCCAAGATTTTAGTTTTCCTGATAATATAGGGTATATTACTAAATTAAAGTAAAAATTATTATCAAATATAGAAATTGGACTATATATATTTGAGACATCCCAAAAAGCAATATTGAACTATATAATTGGGACGGAGGAGTATAACTATATATATATATACATATATATTTATATGTATGTATAATATTGGGATCAAATGAGACTCATAGCTTGGGGTGAGACGTTAATGACTGATTTCAGGCGTTAGTAGATAATTTTGGATGCCCCAGATTTTTTCTTTTGTTTTAAGAAATGAGATAATAATTGATTGCCATTAAAGGTAATTTAGTAATTGTTTAGTATTTATTGAGTAAAAGTAATTAGGATGCAACCAAATCAATTACAGATTCTTTCCATAAGATTATAATTGTTCCTTATTTTTAGGTTGTTATTCGTCCGGTTCTTGGTACTGATATTTAAAAAATCTCCAAAATCGTGCCATGAAAACTTTTGGTACGGTTCGGTTCGGGAAAAGTAACAAAGTCAATGGATATTTTTGGTTCGGATATCGGTTTGGGTTCGATAATCTTCAAGTCCCATGCACACCCCTAGTATGTACTAAAAAACTAAAAAAGAAAAACAAATAGGTCGGACTAGTTTCATTGTGAACCCATAATTAGCCAAGTAGGGATGACAAGGGGTAGTGTACCCGTCCCATTAGGTCTATCCTACACCCAAAGAAAATACACCTATCCCAATGCGTGTTAACTTTGCATCTCGTACTTGTCCTACACAAAAAAAATTACACATACCCATCCCATTAGGATTTAGACTGGTGGGTATACGTGTTTACCCATCCTCTAGCATCTCTATAACCAAAGTAGTTTAAAAACTTATTTTTATGGAGGTGATCTTATGTGAGATGGTCTCATGGACTAAAATTCATGAGACGGATCCTGCAAAGTACAAAATACATGGGTCTTTTTTATGGATTTGGGTTTGGGTTAGAACTATAGTTACATGTAGGATTCGTCTCATGAACAATGCCCATGAGACCGTCTTATACAAGTTTTTGCCATTTTTATGATTGAACCGACCAAGGTCAGTCAATTTGATCAACTTGGGTTTTTTTTATCTTTAAGTACTCTTAGCTTCCATTTGCTTGCCAAGTTTTTTTCCCCCTTTTGAGGGAGTTTGCTTGCCAAGTTTTGATTTAGATCACATGCATTTTATGCATAATACATTAGATCACAGACTTCTCTTTCTCCTTTTCACTATCTCTCACACTTTTGGTTCTAAGACATAAAATTTTCTGACGATTTTCCGGCGATCCACTTTTTTCGATTGGAATCTCGATACAATGTAAGCATTTTGTTCTCCTTTATGCATTCATTCCCTTTATGCATATTATATTAGACCACATACTTCTCTTTCTCCTTTTCACTTTGTCTCTCACACTTTTGGTTCTAAGACATAAAATTTTCCAATGATTTTCCGGCGACCCATTTTTTTCGATCGGAATCTCGAAACAATGTAAGCATTTTGTTCTCTAGCTCATCCTTTATTCATTTCAGTATCGTATTTAGTTTGGGGTTGGGAATACAATAGTTTTGAAAACCATAGACATGAAAGAAACCAGTTCGAAATAAGCTCGAACAATAGTCTGCAAATGTAACTCAACATCTGACTCGATGTCGAGTCACATGTAACTTGATATCAAGTCATATGAATTTCGAGTTATATTTTGACTCGATGTCGAGTTACTTACTCGACTTCAAGTTACATGTCAGCCTTCTTCAGATTTTAATTTTGAATTTTTTGTTTGTTGTTGTTGGTTTCAAATGGAGGATGATAAAGTGATATTTATCCATAATGATTTTTGGGATGGTAGTTTCTATATGAATGATGAAGAAGTACTCGTTTTACGTCGTTGTGGGCAATATCATATAGTGGGTTTATGGATATTGTTCATAACGTTGTAAATGGTGATCGGCGTTTGTGTGAATACAAATTACACTGTTTAATGCTAACTGGGGGTGGTTCTGAGGTTAAGTCTTTGATTATGTGTGAACGGGATCTTTGATGAGTAGTTGAGATTTTCAAATATCCCCGAATATTTGCGACCTTGCAACCAAAAGATCATGGGATGGTGGGGACTTCGTACACCGGAAATAACAATCCACATGATTTTATGAACCTCATGGCTGCTCAATCTTATTCATATGATATCGGTAGTCAATTCATGCCCTTAAATCCATATAATTCTTACTACGTCATAAATTATATACATGGTCCACCACAGTGTATGTCAACATATATGCAACATGTTGCGTCTAATAATTGTCCAAGTAAATCTAGGACCTTGGAGCCTCAACCAACGTCTATGCAACATGTAGTGCCCGATAATTGTCCAAGTAAATCTTCTATCTTGGAGCATCAACCGAGAATCAATAGTAGTGATTATGTGGATGGTGATGATGATGATGATGATGATGGTGGTGGTGGTGGTAGTGGTGTTGGTGGATTTAATGATGATTTTAGGCGGTATGATGATATTGGAAGGTATGATGATTTTGGGGGTGGTGGCCATTATGATGACCAAGATGACCAGAATTTTGTTGATGATCAACATAACTAACAAGATGAACAATTTGTTCCATCGGGGGACAATGATGGTGACACATCCGAGGAAGAAGATGACGATCAAGAGTACGACGTTGACAATGAACTAGTCCATCGATTGATTTATGATCACTTTGGATGGGAAAAAGATGACTATTTTGTTACGGATAACCGTGAAGGGAATGATGTGAAAAATGATATTATAATAGGAGATAATGACGAGCATGTTCTTCGGAATGACGATTTCCAATCCATAAAGTACCTCCCCGTGATGCCAACGGCAGATAGATAATGAGAACGGCCGATCATACGGAGCTCCCAATGGTTAGGTCAAAATATGCTTGGATGGATCCTAGATCGTCTTATCGATCCCGACCCTAATTCCATTCCATAAGAACCACCTAACATCGAGTGTGACTTATTTAAAAGTGCAGTGCTTGAAAGCAAGGAAGAAATGGTAACAATGTTGGGCTTCTACCATCTACACCATCGCGTGGAGTATAGAACAATACGGTCTTCGACTTCACGTTATGAGGTTATGTGCAAACATAAAGGATGCACCTTCTTACTTCGCAAATGCTATCCAAGGAGAAAGTTGGAAGGTGACTAAATTCGAGCAACCTCATACATGTGAAGCCAACTTAAGTGGACATGCTCCTCAACAATTGCCTTCAAGATTATTGAGCCCCCCTGTTTGCGCCAAAACTACTAAAGGATGGACGATCCCTTAAACCTGAGATATTATTGATGATTTGTCCGATGAACATGGGATAGACATTTTGCGCAACAAAGCACTAAAATCACAACATCGCGTTTACAACTACATACATGGTGACCGCTACGCCTTGGGGATTTTTCTTGCATCTTGTACATGTTGAAAAAGAGAACCCTAGTACAATTGCGCTACACGAGATCGATGACGATTATAGATTCAAGTATATTATATTGCCTTACATGCATCAATTAAAGGATTCAATGAGTGTTGTAGACTGTTATTGTTGTTGATGGCACACACCTAAAGGGCAATGAACAAGTGCTTCCACTAGCATTTGGTGTGGTGATAAGGAGAAGGACTAATCATGGGAATGGTTTATGAAGCAATTACGCAATATCTATGGATGTCCTGAAAATATGCTCATTGTATCCAATAGTCACAAAAGTATTAAGAATGCAGCTTTGCGCAGTATTTCTGACGTGTGCATGGTATATGCATATATCACTTGAGGCAAAATATTAGAAATTATCGAGGCCAAGTGGTGAGCTTATACCAAAAGGTTGCGTAAACTTATTCTCTTGAAAGATTCAAGAAGATAATGGCCCTGATTCAAAATACAAACGAAAAGGCCTATGAGGAGTTGGATAAGGCCGAACGGTGTGGTGGGCACGTGGACCTTGTCCAATTAGACGCTATGGGTTAATGATATCGAATGCAGTAGAGGTTCTTAATGCTAGACTTGTCTAGTCGAGGAATTGCCCATTTGTTCGTTGCTCGATTCTATTCGAAACCTCATTCAAGAGTGGTTCAACGAGCGTCAAATTGCAGCCTAAAACATGAACAATGAAGTCACCACGGATACAACTAAGAGATTGAACAGAAGCAGATGCACTGGCTGATAAAAAGCACGTGCCACCTATTAGTAGCCTAATTTATTCTGTGAAGGATGGGGTGCATTCTTTTGTTGTTGATTTGGCAAAGAGAACGTGTACTTGTTGAGTGTTTTAGCTTGATCTATTGTCGTGTCCACATACGACTAAGGCAATCAGGTATATTTAAACCTTTTTACTAAATTACTAATTATTTCACGTCTACGATATCCTTATATACATTTTTTGCTATTTATTTCAGTAAGGCAACTCAATCAGTCTACAGTTACGTGCACAACTACTATAAAACAGAAACATTGCGGAAATTTTACTCTCCAATTGTCATGCCCATTGAAAATCTTAAAGACTGGAAAACTTTTGGTTGTCAAGGCACCTCTAAATCCTCGACAAGCTGGCCAACTGAGGACTCGATGAATTCCATCTAGTGGTCCATCTAGTAGCTCACAAAGGTCCATAATATGCTCTTGATGTCATCAAGAGGGTCACAATAATTCTACATGTAATGCGGTGCTCCCCATTTGCCATGATGTAACGAGTGCGAGTGAAAGCAACACGATTGATCAACCGGCTTGAAGAAATCCAATAAAATGCGGCATTTGTAAGAAAGAAGGACACACTAGGAGGCTTTGTCCTGATAGAGTATTTGAAGTCAATCAGTAAATTGAACATGTACTCGATAAAGTTTGTAATTTAATTGTACCCATTATATGACTCGATACCCATAGTATGACTCGATATCGTGTTATATCTCGTGATAAAGTACATTAATTTGTTTCCCAAACTTTTCTGAGATGTTTCTTGTCATACAAAGATTTTTTGTTTCACTTTTCATTGATGTTTCTTGTCTTATGAGCTTTTGTTTGACTTTTTCAAGATGTTTCTTGTCTTATGAGCTTTTGTTTCAACTTTTCGTGATGTTTCTTGTCATACAAGACTTTCGTGATGTTTCTTGTCTTATGAGTGTTGTTTCCGATTTTCAGTGATTTTTTTGTCCTTGTGAGGTTTTCATTGATGAGTATGAAGCTCAAGGTCCATCTATAAATACCCCGTCAATGAGGAATACATCTACATCTTTCATCCATCTACATCAAAATGGGTAAATTGCAGTTTTAGTCCTGCAACTTTGGGGTAGTTGCAATTTTAGTCCTTTATCTTTTAAAGTTGCAGTTTTGGTCCTGGACGATTTTGCCCTTATGACTAAATAATATTTTTGGTCCTTTATCTTTCTAGTAGTAGCAATTTTAGTTCTATAACTTTCGATTATTAATAATTTTAGTCCTTAATACATCATAGCTAATTTATCCGATAAACCCGCATTTTTCTGATAAAAAAAAAATCACATTTTAGACACCTATTTTGTTCGTAACATTGTTATACCTACTTAGATCATACTTCTCACGAAATTCTCGTAATTCTAAATAATGTGATTTCACACTAAGGTTTTGATAAAACGGATATTGTGCATCACGACCATATCAGGCCCAACATACTTCCGTAAAATTAATAAATCACTTAAAAATTCTCCTCACCAATTGTTAATTACAGAAATATAATAAAAATAACTAAAAATTCTTAATAAATCTAGGCTCTGATACCATTTTGAGCAAAACACTTAGTCAAATAAGCCATGTATGTATATAAGGGTATTCTTGGTACTTTGAAAATATTAAATAAACCCAGGTGACCAATTTTGCAACAACTTGAAATTTACAGGACCGAAATTGCTTTGGTGTGAAACATATAGGACCAATTTTGCAAAAATTTTCAAACTTACAGGACAAATTTTGCAAACTCAATACTTCTAGGACTAAAATTGCAGATTGCCTAAAGTTATAGGACCAATTTTGCAATTTTCCCACATCAAAATAAACACATACGACCTTAATTTCTCTCATCTTCCACCCCCGCAGAAACTGGGAAATAAGTTCCTTACTATGCTCTACAATGAAGAAAAACTATGTGGACAATGCCGATGGATATTCTACTTGTTGATTTCCTTGTGAGCGAAAGTTGAATAAAGGCGATTGGGAGGTCGATGGGTTTAACAACACTTCCGTGTTGGGTGCTGGGCTCTTCAAAGTCACAATTTGAATGTACTTTCACATTTTAAAGGTGAATAAACGTGTTAAGCATCTTCAAGCTCACTACAACTTTTTCGCTAATATGTTTGCCACTCCGGGCATTGTTTGGGATCGCAAGATTGATTTCGTTCATTCTACTCATCGAATAGGCTTGACCAGAGGCGGGTAATTTTTATACATATTTCAAGCACTTCAATTTACTTCCAATTTTTATTAATTTTATGTTCATGTAGGTTGATGCAACCTCGCAACCGTTTTACTGAGTTAGACGGGGAACCCCCTTCGACAAACTCGCCCGCTATTCAAGATGGAGCTTTGGAAGAAGGAAGTTGTCGAAATTTTGCCGTGGACACCTATCCTCGATATTTGCCTAAGCGTCCCCATTTTGAGGAAGGAACTTCATCAAAGTCCAAACATAAGTAGTCTAAATTGTTTGGTTCTATTCTGTATTTTAAATTCTAACATTGTTGTCTTAATCTTTGTTGCACTTTAAATTTGAAGAACTCTTTCTTTCTGCTGCATGTAGTCTGTTTGAATTCTTGGCATATGTAATAAATCTTGACTCAATATTGAGGAGTTTTTTTTTTTTTCAAAATCGAGTCACTATGACTGATTTCGAGTCTTTGTGACTTCGATGTTGAGTTAGATAAGAAAAAAATCAACATGACTCCTCTGTTAGTCAAGCAAACCAACTTGTAACACACACCAACCAAAGAAACAAATAATACCAACACAACCAACAAATATTACCATCTCTAACAAACCAACTATCTCCAACAAACCAACTAGAGCAAGAATAATACCAAAACAAGATGCAAACTAACTATATCGATCAACAAATATATACAACTGAATCGAATAAGGTCAATATGTACAAATCGAAGCATACATCGCGATAGTCAAAATAGAATACAAAGTACAAACTAACTAACAGGTACTATCTATGTACTGTGTGCAAAAATCGCCAACACCATCTTCCACCGATACTCGTTGATTGTATCTATAGTCTGCACCGCGGGATGGACTCACCCAACAAACACTCGACGTACATGCAGACAAACGCGCCACAACCGTGGCTATCCATTTGTATGAACTGCGCCTCTACCGCTTCTCGTAATGGGCAACATCTCGTATCTAACCTAATCTAGCGCCTCTCAAAATAACCAAATAGAGCGAAAATTGGGGAAGAAGACGTCGAAGCGGGAGCAGCTGGCGGTGACGGTGATAATAGATGGTCGGGTCAGAAAGATCGTCCATCTGATACGACAATGGGTCGTACAACTGAATATCCCACTTAATCAGCCGAACGCGACATACGACCCAATGCCCAGAGTATAGACATACAAAGACGATCTACAAGTAATAAAATGGAACATTATTAACTAGATTATATGACTAATACGAACTACAAGTCGATGCAATAAAGTTATAATATGACTAATACTTACATCCGGGACTCTCAACCAAGTTGCCCCCAAACCGGACTCCGCCCATGAACATACTGCAGTAATGTCTCGATACATGCCACTTTTGTAGGTACGGTAGCTACCCCGTCGGCACCCCGACACTCCTTGTCCTCGGGATGGATGTGATCCCGTGCATCCTTTAAAGCGTCAGTAGATAATTTTCATTTTAAAAGCATTAGTATAAACAAGAAAGTATGTTTAATCGAACGTCAATCAAATTAAAAACTTAAAAATGAACAATCCTGGATGTTCGTGAAATACCGCTCCGACACCAAGGTGAAGACGAACCCCGACGTGCAATCTCCGAACAAGGACCTCGAGATAAGGCTCAATATGCTACAACATTTTAATCAACATGAGATTAAAACAACAATAACAATTATTGAAATGAAATAAATACTTAAAAAAACTACTTACATTATTGGTTAGATCCTCCTCTCGCCCTCAATCTCGCGAAAACGAGGGGCCCTTGATACTGCCGGCACTATCTCTCGTATCTCTACCGACGACATAAAAGAGTATCGCTTTAACGAGTATTGAAATGAAATTTTATTAAGGACAAACAGAATATATACTGAACATACAAAGAGGGGTTAGGCATCTCCAAGAATCGAGTATATCTCGACTAATTATTTTCTACCTCATTTGCTCATCTAAGTCTATAAATGGATACTTTGTAGGTACCTCAACGGCATTTAACGCGGTGGGCGGGACTTACCCGGGAAGCGAGTAATCTCTCCCGCCTCGGCCATCGCAACCTCCCCCACGCCTCACCCTCCGCAAACTCTCCCCGATATGCTCAACAACTACTCAGGATGGAAGCTATAGGCCGAGGTGTGCCACGAGGAGTATCACCGGCACCGCAGAAAAACCCTCCCGGTGGGGTAGCCTAAAGGTCCCCGAGAAATAGTAGAAGCAAATGAAGTACTATTAACATCATTATTCATACAAAGTATCCAATTCAAT
>JABTTQ020001816.1:0-67077 GCA_016081115.2 Rehmannia glutinosa | reverse complement strand
CATGGTTTTCATTTCCCACCTACCGGGAGGCTCCTTAGTATTTTCATGGACATTTCCTTTTGTGTGTATTCCTTTCCAAGTCTTGAGAGCTCATTGGTAATTTTAGTGAATCTAGCATCCAAATTGATCCATTGTCTCACCTGAAGCATTTTAAAGTTTTCAAATTTTTGAACAACAACGAGATAATTTGTTTTCCTTAATTTGCTCTGATCATTCACAAATTAAAATTAGTTTATCCCCATTTCTTTTTGTTGTTTTGCATGATTTGACTTTATTGAACATTGCTTTATCCAGTCTTGTAGAGAATATCCTTGGCCACATTATCCAAGTTGTATCTCTTTCTCGTCATCATTGGTCCATTCAGGTCCTTGGGTTTTCAACTAGGGTCGGTCTTGCTTCGCCACGCTTTCCTTCACTTCAAAGCAGCTCTCCTTCCTCGATTGTGTTCACTTTCAATATTTGCGATGGCCCATCCTCTATCACTAGCCACATTTCATCATGTAAAGCGATAGATGAGCACATAATGAATTTTCCAGTCATCAAATTCTCAATAGTGAACATGGGAATGCGTGTCAAATTTGCTTCCATGATAATAACTTTGTTGTTTAAAAATGGCTTTTGAAAGAACAAGTGTTAAGAAAAATTTCTTTGAAAAATTAGAGATCTAGTTCAAGAATCTGGTCATGGAAGGCTCAATGAACCAACCACTCTGATACCACTTGTAGGTCCCAAGGGTGTGAGTAAGCTTTAGAAGGGGGTTGAATAAACCTTACCAACTTTTTCGTTTTAGTCCTTTTAAAATATTCTGAGTTAAATACCATGACTAAGTCCTTGAGGACAACTAAGTTAGTTAACCAAACAGAGTTAGCCACTCAACACTCGATTGAGCTGTTGATAGAATAACTTCGATTGTTTAGTCTAAACCTTAACTCGCTATGATGAGATTTTCAAAAAAGACTTAACACCCTTTGAATTTGGTTTAAGTTTGTTTTAAACAGTTGATTTTAGCACTTTGTTGATTATCGGTTGGGTAGCAAATTATCAGAGATATAAAATGATATGCGAGAAATAAAAATGCTAAAATGTAAGTGACACAATAATTTTATAGAGGTTCAAGATGGGGTAATTCTTCAATCCTCTCTTCTCCAACTCCCGGGAGGAATCCACTAAGTATTGATCGAGTACAAAGTGGTTATCACCCATATACAAGTCTTGATCACACAAATGACTTGATCCTTTGGGACTCATGAGGAGATGCCTTGGTCACATAGTCAAGCTTCTCGTCCGACTCGAAACCTTCTTCATGGGCGGCCGCTTTGCTATTGACTCACTTGCTCAAGCTTCTTGATTTGATCATGAAGTCCTCCAATAACTTGAGACCGGTTCGACCATGAACCTTTCTACAATACTCCTTGGATCAGACCCCTTTTGATTCTTCAAAAGTTTCCTCTTCAACAGTTTGAAGTTGTCTTTCCTCCACAGCTTGGTGTTGGATCGATTTCCTTCGAAATTTAGGCTTGAGTATTTGCTTGAATAGCTTGAGAATATTTTGCAGGTTACAGTGTGAATAAATGCTTGATTGCTCGTGGTTCAGGTAACCTTCTCTCAATGAGATTCCTCAACCTTTTATATGAACTTTCAAAAATCTGCCTGTTGAAGAGATAGACTGATTTTCAAAAGTCACTTGTGTTCGTTGGCTTGTCTTGTTACAGTCCTTGATGTTGACATTTCCTCGTATTAAATTAATGTTCAATTTTTTGGATTCTGACACGAGGTGCAGTGATTCCCATTGGTTTATTCCTTTTGCACGCTTCTAGGACTGAATACTTTCAGACATGGCAGCATGGAAGTATTACTTATTTAAGTAAGCTTCTTGACTTCTGTGCAACGGATTCTTTTCAGTTGTCTTGACTTGACTGCAGTTCTCTAACTTCCCCAGGTGACTTCGAGTTAACTTCCAATCAATGGATGACTCATCTGTCACTTCAACTTGAGACTTGGCTTCTTGAGTTGACTTGACTGACACTTCACACAGCTGTATCCCAACTGATACTACTTCAGTCGAGTTCTTGACTTCTCCTCCTTGCCATACTCAGTTGTTTCACAAATGAGTCTTCATTTCCGCTTGATTGACTTCTTATTTATATAGGCATAAAATGACTTGACTCACTTGCATAACCCTATCTATTACAATGCAAATTACAAGGAAAATGGGGTGCCAACTTTCTAGTCTAAGTTTTACATGGCATTCATCAAAATCTAAGCAATAAATTTCCCAACAATGAGGTTAGATTCTCATCACTCGTCCTCTTCCAAGATATGTCTCAGAAATATACTCCCTCCGTTCCAATATAGTCTAGTTTGTTTATTCACACAAATTTAAAAAAATGAAAAAGCTAATTATACCTACAAACTTCCTATAATACCCTTATTTAGTGGCTATTGGGTAATTAAACAAATTCACAACAATGGAAATTTACCCCTACAATTAACTCATCACTCTAAATAAAGAATGTGGGTAATTAATGTTTATGATATCCCATAAAAATCTATTTTCCAAGATTTTAGTTTTCCTGATAATATAGGGTATATTACTAAATTAAAGTAAAAATTATTATCAAATATAGAAATTGGACTATATATATTTGAGACATCCCAAAAAGCAATATTGAACTATATAATTGGGACGGAGGAGTATAACTATATATATATATACATATATATTTATATGTATGTATAATATTGGGATCAAATGAGACTCATAGCTTGGGGTGAGACGTTAATGACTGATTTCAGGCGTTAGTAGATAATTTTGGATGCCCTAGATTTTTTCTTTTGTTTTAAGAAATGAGATAATAATTGATTGCCATTAAAGGTAATTTAGTAATTGTTTAGTATTTATTGAGTAAAAGTAATTAGGATGCAACCAAATCAATTACAGATTCTTTCCATAAGATTATAATTGTTCCTTATTTTTAGGTTGTTATTCGTCCTGTTCTTGAATGCGATATTTAAAAATCTCCAAAATCGTGCCATGAAAACTTTTGGTACGTTCGGTTCGGAAAAGTAACAAAGTCAATGGATATTTTTGGTTCGGATATCGGTTTGGGTTCGATAATCTTCAAGTCCCATGCACACCCCTAGTATGTACTAAAAACTAAAAAGAAAAACAAATAGGTCGGACTAGTTTCATTGTGAACCCATAATTAGCCAAGTAGGGATGACAAGGGTAGTGTACCTGTCCCATTAGGTCTATCCTACACCCAAAGAAAATACACCTATCCCAATGCGTGTTAACTTTGCATCTCGTACTTGTCCTACACAAAAATTACACATACCCATCCCATTAGGATTTAGACGTGGGTATACGTGTTTACCCATCCTCTAGCATCTCTATAACCAAAGTAGTTTAAAAACTTATTTTTATGGAGGTGATCTTATGTGAGATGGTCTCATGGACTAAAATTCATGAGACGGATCCCGCAAAGTACAAAATACATGGGTCTTTTTATGGATTTGGGTTTGGTTAGAACTATAGTTACATGTAGGATTCGTCTCATGAACAATGCCCATGAGACCGTCTTATACAAGTTTTTGCCATTTTTATGATTGAACCGACCAAGGTCAGTCAATTTGATCAACTTGGGTTTTTTTTATCTTTAAGTACTCTTAGCTTCCATTTGCTTGCCAAGTTTTTTTCCCCCTTTTTGAGGGGAGTTTGCTTGCCAAGTTTTGATTTAGATCACATGCATTTTATGCATAATACATTAGATCACAGACTTCTCTTTCTCCTTTTCACTATCTCTCACACTTTTGGTTCTAAGACATAAAATTTTCTCGACGATTTTCCGGCGATCCACTTTTTCGATTGGAATCTCGATACAATGTAAGCATTTTGTTCTCCTTTATGCATTCATTCCCTTTATGCATATTATATTAGACCACATACTTCTCTTTCTCCTTTTCACTTTGTCTCTCACACTTTTGGTTCTAAGACATAAAATTTTCCAATGATTTTCCGGCGACCCATTTTTTTCGATCGAATCTCAAACAATGTAAGCATTTTGTTCTCTAGCTCATCCTTTATTCATTTCAGTATCGTATTTAGTTTGGGGTTGGGAATACAATAGTTTTGAAAACCATAGACATGAAAGAAACCAGTTCGAAATAAGCTCGAACAATAGTCTGCAAATGTAACTCAACATCTGACTCGATGTCGAGTCACATGTAACTTGATATCAAGTCATATGAATTTCGAGTTATATTTTGACTCGATGTCGAGTTACTTACTCGACTTCAAGTTACATGTCACCTTCTTGATTTTAATTTTGAATTTTTGTTTGTTGTTGTTGGTTTCAAATGGAGGATGATAAAGTGATATTTATCCATAATGATTTTTGGGATGGTAGTTTCTATATGAATGATGAAGAAGTACTGCTTTACGTCGTTGTGGGCAATATCATATAGTGGGTTTATGGATATTGTTCATAACGTTGTAAATGGTGATCGGCGTTTGTGTGAATACAAATTACACCGTTTAATGCTAATCAAAGGTTCTTGAGGTTAAGTCTTTGATTATGTGTGAACGGGATCTTTGATGAGTAGTTGAGATTTTCAAATATCCTCGAATATTTGCGACCTTGCAACCAAAAGATCATGGGATGGTGGGGACTTCATGACACCGGAAATAACAATCCACATGATTTTATGAACCCATGGCCGCCAATCTTATTCATATGATATCGGTAGTCAATTCATGCCCTTAAATCCATATAATTCTTACTACGTCATAAATTATATACATGGTCCACCACAGTGTATGTCAACATATATGCAACATGTTGCGTCTAATAATTGTCCAAGTAAATCTAGGACCTTGGAGCCTCAACCAACGTCTATGCAACATGTAGTGCCCGATAATTGTCCAAGTAAATCTTCTATCTTGGAGCATCAACCGAGAATCAATAGTAGTGATTATGTGGATGGTGATGATGATGATGATGATGATGGTGGTGGTGGTGGTAGTGGTGTTGGTGGATTTAATGATGATTTTAGGCGGTATGATGATATTGGAAGGTATGATGATTTTGGGGGTGGTGGCCATTATGATGACCAAGATGACCAGAATTTTGTTGATGATCAACATAACTAACAAGATGAACAATTTGTTCCATCGGGGGACAATGATGGTGACACATCCGAGGAAGAAGATGACGATCAAGAGTACGACGTTGACAATGAACTAGTCCATCGATTGATTTATGATCACTTTGGATGGGAAAAAGATGACTATTTTGTTACGGATAACCGTGAAGGGAATGATGTGAAAAATGATATTATAATAGGAGATAATGACGAGCATGTTCTTCGGAATAGACGATTTCCAATCCATAAAGTACCTCCTGTTGATGCCAACGAAGTAGATAATGAGAACGCTGATCATACGGAGCTCCCAATGGTTAGGTCAAAATATGCTTGGATGGATCCTAGATCGTCTTATCGCATCCCCGACCCTAATTCCATTCCATAAGAACCACCTAACATCGAGTGTGACTTATTTAAAAGTGCGATTACTTGAAAGCAAGAAGAAAATGGTAACAATGTTGGGCTTCTACCATCTACACCATCGCGTGGAGTATAGAACAATACGGTCTTCGACTTCACGTTATGAGGTTATGTGCAAACATAAAGGATGCACCTTCTTACTTCGTGCAAATGCTATCCAAGGAGAAAGTTGGAAGGTGACTAAATTCGAGCAACCTCATACATGTGAAGCCAACTTAAGTGGACATGCTCCTCAACAATTGCCTTCGAAGATTATTGGAGCCCTGTTTGCGCCAAAACTACTAAAGGATGGACGATCCCTTAAACCTAGAGATATTATTGATGATTTGTCTGATGAACATGGGATAGACATTTTGCGCAACAAAGCACTAAAATCACAACATCGCGTTTACAACTACATACATGGTGACCGCTTACAGTCTTGGGGGATTTTTCTTGCATCTTGTACATGTTGAAAAAAGAGAACCCTAGTACAATTGCGCTACACGAGACTGATGACGATTATAGATTCAAGTATATTATATTGCCTTACATGCATCAATTAAAGGATTCAATGAGTGTTGTAGACCTGTTATTGTTGTTGATGGCACACACCTAAAGGGCAATGAACAAGTGCTTCCACTAGCATTTGGTGTGGCTGATAAGGAGAAGGACGAATCATGGGAATGGTTTATGAAGCAATTACGCAATATCTATGGATGTCCTGAAAATATGCTCATTGTATCCAATAGTCACAAAAGTATTAAGAATGCAGTTTGCAGTGTATTTCCTGACGCTGTGCATGGTATATGCATATATCACTTGAGGCAAAATATTAGAAATTATCGAGGCCAAGTGGTGAGCTTATACCAAAAGGTTGCGTAAACTTATTCTCTTGAAAGATTCAAGAAGATAATGGCCCTGATTCAAAATACAAACGAAAAGGCCTATGAGGAGTTGGATAAGGCTGGAACGAAAAGGTGGGCACGTGGACCTTGTCCAATTAGACGCTATGGGTTAATGATATCGAATGCAGTAGAGGTTCTTAATGCTAGACTTGTCTAGTCGAGGAATTGCCCATTTGTTCGTTGCTCGATTCTATTCGAAACCTCATTCAAGAGTGGTTCAACGAGCGTCAAATTGCAGCCTAAAACATGAACAATGAAGTCACCACGGATACAACTAAGAGATTGAACAGAAGCAGATGCACTGGCTGATAAAAAGCACGTGCCACCTATTAGTAGCCTAATTTATTCTGTGAAGGATGGGGTGCATTCTTTTGTTGTTGATTTGGCAAAGAGAACGTGTACTTGTTGAGTGTTTTAGCTTGATCTATTGTCGTGTCCACATACGACTAAGGCAATCGGTATATTTAAACCTTTTACTAAATTACTAATTATTTCACGCCTACGATATCCTTATATACATTTTTTGCTATTTATTTCATTAAGGCAACTCAATCGGTCCTACGATTCGTGCACAACTACTATAAAAACAAAACATTGCGAAATTTTACTCTCCAATTGTCATGCCCATTGAAAATCTTAAAGATCGAAAAACTTTTGGTTGTCAAGGCACTCTAAATCCTCGACAAGTCGGCAATCGAGGACTCGATGAATTCCATCTAGTGGTCCATCTAGTAGCTCACAAAGGTCCATAATATGCTCTTGATGTCATCAAGAGGGTCACAATAATTCTACATGTAATGCGGTGCTCCCCATTTGCCATGATGTAACGAGTGCGAGTGAAAGCAACACGATTGATCAACCGGCTTGAAGAAATCCAATAAAATGCGGCATTTGTAAGAAAGAAGGACACACTAGGAGGCTTTGTCCTGATAGAGTATTTGAAGTCAATCAGTAAATTGAACATGTACTCGATAAAGTTTGTAATTTAATTGTACCCATTATATGACTCGATACCCAAGTAGTATGACTCGATATCGTGTTATATCTCGTGATAAAGTACATTAATTTGTTTCAGCTTTTCGGAGATGTTTCTTGTCATACAGTACTTTGTTTCAGCTTTTCATTGATGTTTCTTGTCTTATGAGCTTTTGTTTCAGCTTTTCAGTGATGTTTCTTGTCTTATGAGCTTTTGTTTCAACTTTTCAGTGATGTTTCTTGTCATACAGTACTTTCAGTGATGTTTCTTGTCTTATGAGCTGTTGTTTCCGATTTTCAGTGATTTTTTTGTCCTTGTGAGGTTTTCATTGATGAGTATGAAGCTCAAGGGTCCATCTATAAATACCCCGTCAATGAGGAATACATCTACATCTTTCATCCATCTACATCAAAATGGGTAAATTGCAGCTTTAGTCCCCGCAACTTTGGGGTAGTTGCAATTTTAGTCCTTTATCTTTTAAAGTTGCGCTTTTGGTCCTGGGCGATTTTGCCCTTATGACTAAATAATATTTTTTGGTCCTTTATCTTTCTAGTAGTAGCAATTTTAGTTCTATAACTTTCGATTATTAATAATTTTAGTCCTTAATACATCATAGCTAATTTATCCGATAAACCCGTTTTTTGAGAATAAAAAATCACATTTTCTCGACACCTATTTTGTTCGTAACATTGTTATACCTACTTAGATCATACTTCTACGAAATTCTCGTAATTCTAAATAATCTGATTTCACACTAAGGTTTTGATAAAACGGATATTGTGCATCACGACCATATCAGGCCCAACATACTTCCGTAAAATTAATAAATCACTTAAAAATTCTCCTCACCAATTGTTAATTACGAAATATAATAAAAATAACTAAAAATTCTTAATAAATCTAGGCTCTGATACCATTTTGAGCAAAACACTTAGTCAAATAAGCCATGTATGTATATAAGGGTATTCTTGGTACTTTGAAAATATTAAATAAACCCAGGTGACCAATTTTGCAACAACTTGAAATTTACAGACCGAAATTGCTTTGGTGTGAAACATATAGGACCAATTTTGCAAAAATTTTCAAACTTACAGACAAATTTTGCAAACTCAATACTTTCTAGGACTAAAATTGCAGATTGCCTAAAGTTATAGGACCAATTTTGCAATTTTCCCACATCAAAATAAACACATACGACCTTAATTTCTCTCATCTTCCACCCCCGCAGAAACTGGGAAATAAGTTCCTTACTATGCTCTACAATGAAGAAAAACTATGTGGACAATGCCGATGGATATTCTACTTGTTGATTTCCTTGTGAGCGAGTTGAATAAAGGCGATTGGGAGGTCGATGGGTTTAACAACACTTCCGTGTTGGGTGCTAGGGCTCTTCTGAAGTCACAATTTGAATGTACTTTCACATTTTCTGAGGTGAATAAACGTGTTAAGCATCTTCAAGCTCACTACAACTTTTTCGCTAATATGTTTGCCACTCCAGGCATTGTTTGGGATCGCAAGATTGATTTCGTTCATTCTACTCATCAGAATAGGCTTGACTGGGGCAGGGTAATTTTTATACATATTTCAAGCACTTCAATTTACTTCCAATTTTTATTAATTTTATGTTCATGTAGGTTGATGCAACCCTCGCAACCGTTTACGAGTTAGACGGGGAACCCCTGTTCGACAAACTCGCCCTGCTATTCAAGATGGAGCTTTGGAAGAAGGAAGTTGTCGAAATTTTGCCGTGGACACCTATCCCTCGATATTTGCCTAAGCGTCCCCATTTTGAGGAAGGAACTTCATCAAAGTCCAAACATAAGTAGTCTAAATTGTTTGGTTCTATTCTGTATTTTAAATTCTAACATTGTTGTCTTAATCTTTGTTGCACTTTAAATTTGAAGAACTCTTTCTTTCTGCTGCATGTAGTCTGTTTGAATTCTTGGCATATGTAATAAATCTTGACTCAATATTGAGGAGTTTTTTTTTTTCTCAAAATCGAGTCACTATGACTCGATTTCGAGTCTTTGTGACTCGATGTTGAGTTAGATAAGAAAAAAAATCAACATGACTCCTCTGTTAGCTGCGCAAACCAACTTGTAACACACACCAACCAGCAAACAAATAATACCAACACAACCAACAAATATTACCATCTCTAACAAACCAACTATCTCCAACAAACCAACTAGAGCAAGAATAATACCAAAACAAGATGCAAACTAACTATATCGATCAACAAATATATACAACTGAATCGAATAAGGTCAATATGTACAGTCAAGCATACATCGCGATAGTCAAAATAGAATACAAAGTACAAACTAACTAACAGGTACTATCTATGTACTGTGTGCAAAAATCGCCAACACCATCTTCCACCGATACTCGTTGATTGTATCTATAGTCTGCACCGCGGGATGGACTCACCCAACAAACACTCGACGTACATGCAGACAAACGCGCCACAACCGTGGCTATCCATTTGTATGAACTGCGCCTCTACCGGCTTCTCGTAATGGGCAACATCTCGTATCTAACCGGAATCTAGCGCCTCTCAAAATAACCAGCAGTAGCGAGAAATTGGGGAAGAAGACGTCGAAGCGGGAGCAGCTGGCGGTGACGGTGATAATAGATGGTCGGGTCAGAAAGATCGTCCATCTGATACGACAATGGGTCGTACAACTGAATATCCCACTTAATCAGCCGAACGCGACATACGACCCAATGCCCAGAGTATAGACATACAAAGACGATCTACAAGTAATAAAATGGAACATTATTAACTAGATTATATGACTAATACGAACTACAAGTCAGATGCAATAAAGTTATAATATGACTAATACTTACATCTGGGACCTCGAACCAAGGTTGCCCCCAAACTGGACTCCGCCCATGAACATACCGCAAAGAATTGCCTCGATACATGCCATCTGTGGGTGCGGGTAGCTACCCCGTAGTGCCCCGACACTCCCTGTCCTCGGGATGGATGTGATCCCATGCATCTTTAGGTGCGTCTGTAGATAATTTTCATTTTAAAAGCATTAGTATAAACAGTAGAAAGTATGTTTAACGAACGTCAACTGAAATTAAAAACTTAAAAAATGAACAATCCTGGATGTTCAGAGTGTCTGCTCCGACACCAAGGTGAAGACGAACCCCGACGTGCAATCTCCGAACAAGGACCTCGAGATAAGGCTCAATATGCTACAACATTTTAATCAACATGAGATTAAAACAACAATAACAATTATTGAAATGAAATAAATACTTAAAAAAACTACTTACATTATTGGTTAGATCCTCCTCTACGTCCTCAATCTCGCGAAAGTACGAGGGGCCCTGATACTGCCGGCACTATCTCTCGTATCTCTACTGATGCATAAAAAGAGTATCGCTTTAACGAGTATTGAAATGAAATTTTATTAAGGACAAACAGAATATACGGAACATACAGTAGGGGTTAGGCATCTCCAAGAATCGAGTATACTGCCGACGAATTATTTTCTACCTCATTTGCTCATCTAAGTCTATAAATGGATACTGTAGGTACCTCAACGGCAGACGAACGCGGTGGGCAGGACTTACCGGGGAAGCGGGAGTAATCTCTCCCGTCTGGGCCACTGCAACCCTCCCCCCCACAGTCTCACCCTCCGCAAACTCTCCCGATATGCTCAACAACTACTGCGGATGGAAGCTATAGGGCCGAGGGTGTGCCACGAGGAGTATCACTGGGCACTGCTTGTGAAAAACCCTCCCCAGCGGTGGGTAGCCTAGTGTCCTGAGAAATAGTAGAAGCAAATGAAGTACTATTAACATCATTATTCATACAAAGTATCCAATTCAATAGAAAATAGAATGCATAATGTATACATACCCCATATATAAAGTCTGATGTTTGAATGGTATCTGTCTCCCCTTGGGCTCCACGAGTCCCGTGGCTAGTGCGTAGAGATGGATCATCTATGTCCGGCTCTAAATTGTGATGATCGTGACTCGGCTCTGTAGGCTGCTCATGCAATACCTGACGTAGCAAATCAGGCAGCCGAGTATCTAAGTACGAGTGAATCTCATCTCGTATAGAAGCCATCATGATCTCTCTCTGACGCTCTAGTGCACGGTCAACCACACTACTTACGGCTGTCTCCACCATCTGTAGGAATACCTGAGCAGAATGGCTCACATCGAGGTCAGATAGAAAAGCCAGTCCCGCAGGTCGCGGTGCATCGGTCTGTGATGAAGGACGAGGAGCCCCCACTGGAGATCTGGAAGGAGGTGGAGGTAGAGGTGGAGGTGGATGCCCAGGGGTCGAGTGTCGAGGCTGAGACCCATCGTGAAGTGCAGGGGGAGACAGAGGTGGAGGTGGAGAGCATCGAGGCGGAGGCGGAGATCGAGGTGGAGGTGGAGAGCGTCAAGGTGGGGTGGAGTCTGGGTATGGGTCCTCTGCCTCTAAGAAGGACGACTCGAACCCACAATATCCTCAGCCTCACTATCATCATCATCAACACGTGTAGGCTGGGACTGGGTCAGCTGTCTCTTCAGACGCCGAGAGGTAGGCCGTCCTGATCTGGCAGTATGTCCCGGCTCCAGAACAAGCCTCTTGGCAACAACGACTCAAGTTGTGCAGTCCAAGATGGGAAATGATCCATATGGACATACGTCAATCCGTCCGACATGTCCATATCAATCCCTTGCATGTAAGGGAGTCGTAACTGTTGGAATTGTGTTTGGTAAAAAGGGTGTTGACCCGATTTTGACCAAATAATTAAGTGGTTTCCATTAGTGAAAAATGGAAATAAAATTATTTGTAAAAATTCTACTAAGAGAGTAGATGAGAATAGCATTTTCAATTTCTCAAAACCAATTTTGGGTGAATGAGAAATTAATGCTAGAAGTTAGCAACTTAATACAAATAAATGGTATGGAAAATGAAAAATATAGGGAAGGAGAAATGCTCCATCCTACATAGGAAAAGGAGGCAAAATTTGCACACTTAATATATCACAAGTTGGACTAATGGGTTTGAGCCCTTGGGGGCACCCAAGTTTTTAAAGGGGTGAGGACCTGCATGCTTGTGGGTTTGGGCTTCAAGGCCCTTATTCTTTTTGAACCAAAAACCTTTAAAATAATTGATGAATTAATTTTTGAATTACTTAACGGATACAACTGGGAAAAAGCTTCGCACCCGAGCACGGGCGGATGCACGGCCTGTGCGTCGGGTCGTGCGTCAAGCAAACTTGTTCGCATCCGCGCACGGGCTGACGCACGGCCCGTGCGTCGGGTCGTACGTCAGGCTGTACCTTTGCCATTTTGCTTCGCATCCACGCACGGGCAGGCGCACAGGCCGTGCACCAGGTCTTGCGTCGATGAACAGATGCGTCTGTTCAGTGCAAAATGTATTTTTTCCAGCCAAAAGACGTGATCTTTCCATACGAGACACCTAAGGCCTATATTATTCGACCCCTGCAGATTGATAGTACACACGAAAATTATCAGATACTAAAAATCAGTCATTGCATTCTGCATATTGACTCATTTCCTCATTCTTAGCTTGAAAGTAAAAACACTTAGAGTTCATTGTGATTTCGTTTTTTGCAAGTGCTGCTAAATTGGAACTGTAAAGTCGTTGTATCTTAGAGACGAACGCCGAAATTGTAAGCACTTTGTATATGGGGCATATTTCATCTTGCAGAGACTGAATTTAATTTAGGCCTCGACTTAGCCATACACTTCAAACACCATCCATTTTTTTCGAAATAGAAACCATACACTATTTTTCCTAACAATCGCAAGACGAAAGATTCGTTTCTGTTTCAAGACGATGGCTTTGATTTCGCTCACTCCGATGGTCGCCGCTCTCCCGCCGTGGTGAGAGACCGAGGAAATTCTCTGGGGTCGACTTCAAGATATGGCAACAGAAGATGATGTTCTATCTAACAACCTTGGGTCTGTCCCATTTTGTGAAGGAGGATCTCCCTGTTGTTGGCGATGTAGAATCCGACAACCAACGGAGAATCGCTGTGGATGCTTGGCATAACAACGATTTCCTATGTCTGAATTATATTTTGAACGGGCTAGACGGCACCCTCTACAACGTCTATAGTTCGTTCAAAACGTCCAAAGATTTGTGGGACTCTTTGGAGAAAAAGTATAAAACAGAAGATGCCGGCACAAAGAAATTTGTAGGCGGTAAATTTCTGGATTATAAGATGGTTGACACCAAGATAGTGATTAGCCAAGTGCAAGAAATTCAGATCATACTTCACGACTTAGTGCCTGAAGGGATGATTCTGAATGAGTCGTTCCAAGTGGCTACGATTATCGAAAAATTACCGCCTTCGTGAAAAGATTTTAAGAACTACCTCAAGTACAAGCGAAAGGAAATGGGGCTTGAGGATTTGATAGTTTGACTTCACATTGAGGAAGACAACCGGGATTCCGAATGGAAATCGGCAAATGTGGGGATATGATCATACTTTGTGGAACACCAGTGGATTTTCTGTTGCATTTTTAAATGTAACAGAAGGTGTTGCCAAAAGTATTGTAAACACCGAAACCACATTTGCATGGAGTGTTGCCGAAAGTGTTGTAACACCAAAGGCAGATACCATAACAAGTTAATTCAATTATGAAGTCTTACTAAAAATATGATAACACCAAAGGTTAGACACCTTGTAAAAGGTGTTAATGGAGTTGTTGGAACTAAAGTCTGAAATCTATTAGAACGAGATTCTAACTGGATTGTTGGGACAAGGTTCTAACAAAATAAAATAAAAGTGGCCGAGAGCCATGAAAGATCTGGATGATCTTGTGTTAAACAAGGATACCAGAAGTTGGAAGGGGAGCTTTACTTTTTAAGCAAACCACATAAAGGAGATTGCCTTGAATGTGGGGGTGTTTTGGCTAAAGTAGAAGCACCCAAGGAAATGAATTTAACATTCATGATATAAATGATGGTACAATCATTAAATCAAGAAGTGTTGTATTCATTAAAGGTGTCTTTTCTTGCAAAGGAAAGAGGTAAGTCTAGACATTTTTTGTCGTAGACATAATACCAATAAATAGTTGATTTCGAATGGGGTTATTTCGATTGACTACGTGAAGTCAAAGGAAAACCTTGCGGATCCGCTTACAAAAGGCATAAATCGAGATCAATTGTATAAACTATTAAGGGGAATGGGTTTAAAATCCACAACTTAAAGAATGTTCATAGCGGTAACCCAACCTTGTGAATTGGAGATCCCAAAACCTTGGTTCAATAGGACAACTAAGTTATGAATGTTCAGCTGAATACTTGGAAAATGTGTTAGCTCATTATTGAAACAACCAAGTGAATTAAAACCTGCTGAATATGGTGAGGTTAAGTTTAAGACTTTTAATGATTCCTATACCGAAAGGTGGAGTATGGCAGGATACTCTTCAATAGGAGATCACCTATATAAGTAAGAAGTAATGGCCGTTTCAAAAGAAACACTTATGAATCTAAGATATGGTCGAGGGCCGAAATGGACACAACGTGAGAACAACAAGTGTTAGAGTTGTTATTGTGTAAGTATTGTTGTCTCGGTTTACACAAATGGCTGAGTAGTTCAAGACATCGCGTCTACTAGCAGCTAGTAAATCCGATAGTATTTTACTAAGGAAGGTTCGAAGCCACAAGCTACCTACCCTGATGCAATAACGATTCGCCGAGACTTTCAGCGAATCTGCATACACGCATGTGTTAATTTCATTCATATGGGGGATTGTTGGAATTGTATTTGGTAAAATGGGTGTTGACCCGATTTTGACCAAATAATTAAGTGGTTTCCATTAGTAAAAAAATGAAATTATATTATTTGTAAAAAATCCTCTAAGATAGTAGATGAGAATAGCATTTGGAATTTCTCAAAACCAATTTCGGGTGAATGAGAAATTAATGCTAGAAGTTAGCCACTTAATACAAATAAATGGTATCAAAAATAGAAAATATGGGGAAGGAGAAATGCTCCATCCCACATAGGAAAATGAGGCAAAATTTGCACACTTAATATATCCCAAGTTAGACTTATGGGTTTGGGCCCTTGGGGGCACCCAAGTTTTTAAAGGGGTGGGGACTTATATGCTTGTGGGTTTGGTTCAAAGCACACACGCGCGCGCTGCCGCCGCCACCCGCCGGCTCGGCTTGGCACCAGGCCGGGTCGTGGGCCGTGGGCTCGGGCTTAGGCTTCAAGGCCCTTATTCTTTTGGAACAAAAACCTTTAAAATAATTGATTAATTAATTTTTGAATTAACTAACGGATAAAACTGGGAAAGAGGTTCACACCCGAGCACGGGCGGACGCATGGCCCATGCGTCGGGTCGTGCGTCAAGCAAACCTGTTCGCATCCACGCATGGGTTGACGCACGGCACATGCGTCGGGTCGTCGTCCAAAGCCGCATTTTGCCATTTTGCTTCGCATCCACGCACCGGCCGTGCGCCAGGTCATGCATCGATGAACAGATGCGTCTGTTCAGTGCAAAATGTGTCTTTTTGAGCCAAAAGACGTGATCTTTCCATACGAGGCACCTGAGGCCTATATTATTCGACCCCTGCAGATTGATAGTACACATGAAAAATATCAGATACTAAAAATCGGTCATTGCATTATGCATATTGACTCATTTCCTCCTTCCTAGCTTGAAAGTCCGAAACACTTATAGTTCGATGTGATTCCGGTTTTTTCAAGTGCTGCTAAACTGGAACTGTAAAGTCGTTGTATCTTAGAGACGAACGCCGGAACCGTAAGCACTTTGTATACGGTGCGTATTTCATCTTGCGGAGACTGAATTTAATTCAGGCCTCGACTTAGCTATACACTTCAAACACCAGCCATTTTCTTTCGAAACAGAAACCATACACTATTTTTCCCAACAGTAACTCCACCTCGGTGGGCTATAACGGTGTGCATATCGTCTGTCAAAAAAACAAGAAAACTTTAGCTTAATTACGAAGAAAATAGAATCAATACCACTATTACACATATGATTTCGTAAAAAATTTGAAAATTACCTTGGAGCTGTCAAATAACGCCACCGCACTGAAGGTCCTCTTAGGGCACCTAAACCGTCTGCCCCTAGGATAGCCCTCCAACCCAGAGGTCTGGGCAAGGTCCCGACCAAGTGAAGGAATAACCTCAAATGCCCATAGTTGTATCAAACAAAAAACAAATAAGTAATGAACCCAATTACAATATGATATGCTCGTGTTAAAAGAGATACATATTTAAATTATATATACCTGTATAGGATAGAAGTAGGCTAGATGTGGAACTGGATTGATCTCTCAGGATCATCAGGCGCTCGGACTCCAGTATCAAGGTAATGGAGGAGACGCCCATACACGTAGGAGCCCCATGGGAATGTCCTAAACACCGAGGCATCCTCAACCAATGTCCACAACCATAATGGGATGGGAGACTGCGGATCGAGAGCGAACAAATACTTCGTGACAAACAAGATATACGCCATCTTCAGACTATCCTCTGGTCGCGTTCTAAAATGACCCGCGACGAAAAATGGCAATAGCTTCACCGGTATCAAGGACTCCCCATCGAAATACTAACGGTATACTTCTCATGCCGGTGGGATATGATGGGAAGAGCATAGGTCAATCGCCGAGGGGCCAAAGCGTAGCCCCGTAACCATAGCAAACTCTCGTCGGCCAAATATGAGGTTCCGCCCACCAACGCGGAACCACAAGTCGCCCGTCTCAAATCCCTACACCATGATCTGGCTTGCCAAACAACCGGAGCATACCCTTTGAGGTCATGTATGCATCCGAGTCGAAGTCCAGAAATGCACCAAACGGGCCATTCCTAAACTCATCTAAATTGCGGGACTCCGTCAACTCCTTCTTGATATCCTCTATCAAGTAACACTTGGAATACACATTCAGTTTACCTCTCCAATTCTGAGCAGAACCCCATCTCCATCTCCAATTCTGTCAAAAAAAACCAAGATTCATGTTAACTGTTTGTTGTCAGGTAACTCAAAATTGAGTTAATTAAAAAGTGACTTGATATCGAGTCACATGTAACTTGATACATGTGACTCGACATGTGACTTGATATCAAGTCACATTTAAAACTGTGACTTGATATTGAGTCACATGTAACTCGCCATCCAAAAGTAACTCGCATGGCGAAAACTCATCGTCTTCTTCGTCCAGACCCAAACCGCCATTAACAACATCTCAAGCTCACCAATCAACACCAAATCCATATAAAACCCTAGAATTTCTACAAAAACTACAACAAAGGTGGGTTGGGGGTTACCTGGTTAGACGTAGATTTGGTCGACATCGTCAAGTATGCGGTCACCGGATTCGAATTGTTTTGGGGTCACTGTGTGCTTTTCGAGTTTTTGGTTTGGTTTGGATATGTTTGACTCGAAAATGCGTTTGTAAAACTACTAAAGGGCAATTATGTCATTTTATACCTCAAAATGGCTAAAAAAAATGTGTTTGAAAAAAATGGCTATAAAAAAACCCACTTAAAAAAATATGGTACTCCAACGTCATAACACTCCCCTCAACTCAAATACACTCTTCAAGTGCACATTATTATATAATAAATATGAAAATCACTTTTGCAAAATCCAAAATTAAAACTGTATATAAGACACATTAAACATGAGAAGGCTTTAACAAATTTATACTAATATAAATATCCCGACAAATTTACAAAAACATCTACATTACCCAATAATTTTACATTAGAGTAGAGTTAGGCTAAACTTAAACACTGGTGAAAGTCTTAAAATACCCATTTGAGAACTGTATTATGTGAACAAATTAAATAACTATAAAAATCACTAATCTCAACACAACCTGACCGCCCTTGGAACACTACAAAATAAACAAAATCATCCATAAGGCATATGAACAATCGCAGAAGGATTATCGAAACAGTTGGTTTATTTTTTTAGTCATTCCCATCAAATCAAAATGTTTTTTAGCCATCTTTTTTAAATACATATTTTTTAGTCATTATGGGGTATGAAAAACTCAATTTGCCCTTGAGTCAATTTAACTCCACAAAAACACACATCCCTGTGACTCGACATCGAGTTACTGTAAACCCATGAAGCACTGATACGGATACGAGACAAGGGTACGGTACGATATGGGTACGAGGATAAGACATATTCTAAAATTTTAAGGATACAGTTACGGCATATATATCCTTATATATAATTATATTTTTATATTGTTATAAATATAGATGTACTAAGTACAATAAAAACATCGTGCTTCAACATTAAAATAATAAAATTTCATGAATATTCAAATATAATATTTTTTTCTCATTTATAAACATACAAATACAAAAAGTCTGACATAGTACAATTATAAATTTTGTACCTACTAAATTGACAAAATTCAACAATTAATTATCATATTTGCATAATATCATTACAACTTTATGAAAAAATATAGTCAATTTCTTTCTTTTCCAAAAGTTTGACCCCATAAACTATATTGTACAATATTTTGTGAAGAGGAAAGGACAAGATAGGCGAACCCACTACTCCACTCTCCCAACCCTTCTCTCTCATTTCTTTCGTCTGTATCTACTTCTATCGTTTCTTTCATTTATAGAGGAAAGAATGAAAATTGAATGGTGAAGACTCAAGATTGAAGATAAATTAAAGGTGCATAATTGATTTATGGAAGAGAGAAGAATCGACACAACAAATAGGAGAAACAACATCGCGGCTGAGGAGATGACTGATAAAATCGCGTGGTGTTTTCTGCTATTTTGTTCTTCCCATCTATAGATCTACATGATTTTGAAGGACACGACTTACACAAATTCTAGAAGGATACAACTTTGTCCTCTCAGACACGGGTGTCGAGGTATTTTTCTTTTTTCTTTCTTTTTTTTTTTAATTTAGACACTTTGTGGATACGTATTTATACGTGTCCAAGATGTATCGGTATCTGGAGCGTATCCGACACGGATACGTGAACTTGAGAGAGGTGTTGGTGCTTCATAGAGTGTAAACTGTAACTCGACGTTAAATCACAGTAACTCGATATCTAGTTCTCTCACTTATTATAACCCAGTTTTTTTGGTTTTCTCCAAAAAACTTTGAATTCACATAACGTTTTCGTTTTAAATCCGTTTTGCATGTATAATATATCAAATTAATCCTCTTTTCGATATCTATAATTTAACACCCATATTGTATATTTAAAAATGAAAAATACAGGTTCGATTTTTAAAAAAAAAATTGAAAAAAAAAAGAGTAAGAGGATACATAGAGATAAGTGAAAGAGAGAGAGAAATAATCTAAATATCAAACAAACATGCTAAAAGGGTATGAATGTCATTTTACACCCCAAAATGGCTAAAAAGGATATGTCTACAAAAGATGGCTATTTTTCATCTTAACATTTTGTAAAGAGTGGGGTTTTTTTAGCCATTCCCATCAAATCAAGATGTTTTTTAGCCATATTTTTCAAACATATATTTTTTAGCCATTTTGGGGTGTGAAAAATCCAATTTGCCCTTGAGTGAATTTACTTGCACCAAAAGACAATGTAGCGCGAGTTACATGTGACTCGACACTGTAGCACGAGATACAGTGACTCGACATCGAGTCACAGTGACTCGACATCCAAGTTCTCTCACTTATTAGAACCCAATTATTCTGTTTTTCTCCAAAAAAACTTTGAATTCAAATAACTTGTTCGTTTTAAATTCGTTTTGCATGTATAATATATCAAATTAAATTCTCTTTTCGATATCTATAATTCAACACCCATATTGCATATTTAAAAACGAAAAATACAGATTCGATTCGTTAAAAAACTTGTAAGAAAGAGTAAGAGGATACATAGAAATAAATGAAAGAGAGAGAGAGAGAGAGAGAGAGAGAGAGAGAGAGAGAGAGAGAGAGAGAAATAATACAAATATCAAACAAACATGCTAAAAGGGTATTAATGTCATTTTACACCCCAAAATGGCTAAGAAAGATGTGTTTGAAAAAATTGGCTATTTTTAATCTTTACACTTTGGAAATGGCCCATTTGAAACATTTTCACTCTTGTAAATGTAAATGGCTATTTTGTACTATTTCCACTTATCGAAATGTCCAAATATAAACGGAGAAAATTGAATGCTTTCGGCAAAGCCATAAAGCGTTTGAAATGCAAACTTTGAAGAACTAATGTGATGGGATCTCAAAGGTATTGATTCAATATCACACCACAAAGCTTTATTCCCCTTTCTCATCACAGTTTTCATTCAACGAATCTAGGTTTCAATTTGTTCTTACTTACTTGGAGAGTCAAACTGGACATTCAACTTTTAGTTGGATTATGAATAAATGCTAGATTTTTCTTTTTTCTTCTTTTTTTGAATGAAACACCCTTGTTGAGGGGAGAGGGGTTGAGGCATGACCCCTAACATGTATATTAAAATGAAGGAATTTACAGAGTTACATAGAATCTACATATTACATCCGAAATAATATACATCTAAGAATTTGCCATACTAGAATTAGCTATACCAAGTGTTATGACTAAATTAGTTTAAAAGACAGCTTGAATACATTCAATAACCAATCCTTTTTAGTTTGAAATGAAGGAAGTTTGAGCGATTCACTCTGAGAGTCCCAAAATATGCCTTGGTAGATTAGTCAGAGAATGTGGTGAAGTTGGTTAATGAATGTCTCGTTTTGCAAGATTATTAGCTACCTTGTCACTTTCCTTTCCGTAAACATGTACAATCTGACAATCCAATTGAGTGAGAGAGTTAAGAATGAAATCCATAGAATGCCTTAAGTCCCATGATTTTGTTTTCTTGTTAATAAGACAGGAAGTTATAATACTAGATTCAGATTCAATAATCAAATGAATTCCAATATTAGCAGGAAGATGTTGCAATGCTTCTGTGAATGCTTGATGATGACGCCCGAGCCGAGCTAGAAGAAATTAATCCACGTCAACTTAGCGCACATCCGAGTGGAGGGCCTACAGTGACGCCGAACGGTGCGCGGTGACACGTCATGAATTAGGCTCGCCCGCTACCGAGCCCAACCACAAAGATGATCGCGAGCCCCGACCCCCGAGCCCAAATTTCAAGTGGAAACGATGCGCGATAGATTCATAAAAAGAACCACTTGCCCATGCTTAGTGCTTTATTGGTATCAGAAACTGCCACATGTCAGAAAGTTATAGAGAGGAGTCACCAAGTGGCAAGAGTTGGCTGACATGCACAATTAGAGAGGGACATGTGTCCTTCTTTAATTATTTTACTGATTAATGATTGATTAGTGGAAAGATGACTGTTGAAAATCCACTTACTCGAGGGGTATAAAAATCCTCATTTTAAGAGGAAAAAAGAGAGAGAAAAAAGACAGAGAAAAAGACCTGTAAACGCAAGATTGTAAGAAAGACCGACCCCAATAATTCGGCTCGGCATTACGCAAAAAAGGCATAATTAGCCATAAATAAACGCCATTACGATACTTATATTTCCACGTGTTAAATTTCTTATATATTTTGTTTGTTGACCAAAACGCACGCCAACAAATTGGCGCGCTAGAAGGAGGGCCCGTATTGGTCCAAATCCGAGTTCCGCATGTAGCAAGTTAAGTGAAAACCAGGTAAAGTTCGATGTTTATCCTTTTCATAATAGACAAAATGAGTCAACAATGAGAAATGCTCGTTTGATCAAGAACAACACCCTAACAACCAAACCGCCGCACCACTAATGGCCAAAATATGCTCCGCATGTACAGGGGAGCACTACTTTATTTTCTTTCGCTCACCTCATTGCCAACCCAACTTTTGTACAAAGAAATGAACCACCTCATATCACAAACTCGCTACCACAAACTCTCAAGCACCTCCTCCACTCCTTGTAAATACTAACCCACTCAATCCACAACTAAATGTTAATATCAATCCTCAAGTTCCCGGCTTCCTCATGATGAAGCCCAAGAAGCCAGCCGCCTTCGTAATGAACAACGTGTCCATCGTGATGTAAGACGGCCGCGAGAAGATGAGGAGGGGCAAAGTCGTGTAGCGGAGTCACTACCGGAGCCAACACGACATCTCCATGCCCACTCGGTGTTCGCCGGGCGACTGGGAGTTGATCCTTTTCACCCGGCTCGATCGATAAGTTCCCGACTCCGATTTCCAAATGAGCGGGAGGCGCTTAGGGTCAATCAGATCCAAGGCCCTAGCCTATGGCAGGAACGGGATGTAGAAATACACTGCCTTCGCCGCCGTTTGAATAAATTGGAAGGCGGTCCGGAAGGCGAAGCAGCCTCGAGGCCGCCCCAGCAATGAACCAACCACTGTTATGTCGCCATTTTCTCCTGGAATCCTGGTGACCCCGTTGCCGCCAAAATTTAAAATCCCCCAGGTCGGTCTCTACAATGGGGAAACCGACCAGACTACTCACGTCCACAAGTACTTAGCATGGATGGAACTGTACAGTCCTAGTGATGTCATCCTCTACAGGGCCTTCCCGCTGACTCTGGGCGACCGAGCCCACCGTTGGTTTAGGACCCTACCACAGGGGTCCATTTGGGCATGGGGGCATCTGGCCTCCGCCTTTACGATGCATTTCTTAACGTCCAAAGTCCGAGCTGCACCTAAGGATTCCCTCGTGAACATCAAACAAGGGAAGGACGAACCCCTGAAAAGCTATATCTCTCGGTTCAATAAGCAAGTTCGAGAGATGGAACCGGTGTCGGATGACGCCATTTTAATCGCAGCCATGGCTGGCCTTGCCCCCGAAACTTGGTTTAACTACTCCATCCATGAATCGGGGGCGACCTCGTACCAAGAATTTTTGGTCCGCGCGGAACGCTATATTTGCGCGGAAGAAGCCATGGCAAGTAACCGCCCCGAGCACCGACCAGGGGGCGTGAGAAAGGACGGAAGGAAGGAATCAACAGTTGGGCCGGGATCGGGATTTAGACCATTCTCGGAAAACCCGACCACCGGATTCAGGGCTCGCCAGGAAGCGCGAGCCGAAGTTGCCGCATTGAGGAGTACTTTGACCCACACTCCCTCAGCCATATGGAATAAAGTACAGGGTCTGAATTTGTTACCTCCGGCTCGGCCTTCGAAGGTCGAGCCGACAAAATTAGATTCACGTCGATATTGTGCCTATCATAAATCAATAGGTCACGATACTGATGAGTGTCGAGATCTAATCAGAGAAATTATGTGTATTGTTCGGCAAGGCGGTCTCAAAAGATACGTTCATGAACTACCGCCCCCACCGGCACTGACTCAAGGTGTTAACCCGGAGCGCATAACCAATCCAGCTCTCCTACCACCACCACCGGCCGAGAACCGAGGTAGGGAGATCCTTATGATGTCGAGTGTAAATCGAATCAACACTAACACAGCCGAAGATAGCCGCTCCAACAGGAAAAGAAAGGCTGATGTCATACAGGCCGCCCACGCCGAAAGACAAGTTCGGGTGGCGGAAATCAAGGAAGGCCAACCCACCGGCCATTTTGTGTTCTCTGATATGGATGCCGACCAGGTGGTCCACCCTCATTTTGATCCCCTGGTCATTACTGCACCAATTTTGGGTATTCCAGTTCATAGAATTTTGATCGACTCTGGCAGCTACTCATCGGTCATTTACGTCCGAGCCTTTCGAAGATTGAACGTGGATGATAGCTATATCCGTCCATGCAACGATAGCATTCTAGGGTTTGGAGGAGGAAGAATAGTCCCGCTCGGAGAAGTTGACTTGCCCATCCAAATGGGACAGGGGTTGCATAAACGGACCGTCATGACAACATTTAAAATAATCAACGCCAATTCAGAGTACATTGCTATCATTGGGAGGCCATTGCTTTATCATATAAAAGCAGCCGTTTTAATATATCATTTTTGTATAAAATTCCCAACATCTGATGGCGATGCTATACATAAGGGGAATTAAAGGGAGTCACGAGAATGCTCTCTCAAACTCCGACCGGTGGAGATTAACGTGATGGAACGAGGAGAAACCAGTGGGACCACGCAAGGCGATCCCCTGCCAAAAGAGGAGCCCGAGCAGAAAGTGGTGATTGTTCAGGAGGATAATCCAGGTCGTCGACCTGGGAAGGAACCGATGATGGAAAAAGGCGAGCCGGCAGCCGAGAACGAGCCGGCCACTGAAGATGAGTTGCCCCTGCAGATCAAAGAGGGGCAGAGCAAGAAAAGAAAATGGGCGGAACCAGTAGAGCAGGTTGATACAATCAATGTCGGAAGGCCAAGCGAGGGGCGCCATTTACGTATTGGTCATGATCTCCCAGAGCCATATCGAACCGAGCTGATTGAGTCTTTGGGAAATAATCTCAATGTCTTCGCATGGACTCATGCAGACATCTCCGGAATTGACCCTAAGCATGCATGCCACCGCCTTAATATTGATCTAACGTTCCGCCCAGCTTATCCGAAAAAAGGCGCAAACTCGCCCCTGACATACAAAGACTCGAGGTGATGTTAACAAGTTGATAGATAATCAATTTATCCGGAAGCTCTCTATCCCCGATGGGTTGCCAATCCTGTTTTGGTAAAGAAAAGCAATGGCCAGTGGCGCCTGTGCATGGATTTCACCGACCTGAATAAGGCATGCCCCAAGGACAGTTATCCATTACCAAATATTGACTATATGGTAGATGCCACGACGGGACACGAGCTGATGAGCTTCATGGATGCATACTCGGGTTACAGCCAAATACGAATGCACCCAGATGACGAAGAAAATACATCATTCTTCTCTGCTCGTGGAATTTACTGTTACAAGATGATGCCCTTCGGTTGAAGAATCTTTGGTGCGACCTACCAAAGGTTAGTAAATAAGATGTTTGAGAAAATGATAGGTCGTACTATGGAAGTCTATGTAGATGACATGTTGGTGAAATCACTGTATATATCTAATCATCTAAACGATCTTAATAAAATGTTTGTTGTTTTGAGAGAGTACAAGATGATGTTAAACCCGAGAAAGTGTACGTTTGGGGTCGGCTCGGGTAAATTTTTGGGGTATATGGTCAGCCAAAGGGGAATCGAAGCTAACCCAGATAAAATAAAAGCCATCATCGATCTAGAACCCCCGAACTCTATAAAAAGGGTACAAAGCCTAACAGGCCGATTGGCCGCCCTTAACCGATTTGTTTCGCGATCCACAGACAAGTGTAAACCTTTCTTCGAAATTATAAAAAGAACAAAAATTTTGAGTGGACCGAGCAAGCACAGTGCGCTTTGAATCCCTCAAACAACACCTTTCTTCAATTCCTATATTGCAAAAACCTACCCAGGGGGAGAGAACTCGTATTTGTACCGGCGGTATCCAAACACGCCATCACCGGTGTTAATCGAGCTAGATGGTTCTATTCAACATCCGGTCTATTACACCAGCCAAGCGTTACATGACGCCGAGCTCCGCTTATCCGCCAATGGAAAAGTTGGCTTATTCATTAATCATCTGCGCGCGAAACTCCGTCCATATTTTCTAGAGCACAAGATTATAGTCTTGACGAACTACCCATCAAGCAGTACTACACCGACCCGATACTTCTGGTCGGATGATCAAGTGGGCCGTTGAGCTCAGTCAGTTTGATATTCTATATGAACCACGTACAACAATAAAAGGTCAGGCTCTAGCCAACTTTGTGGCCGAATTCACACCATCCATACGATTGGAAGTTATGGAAGACCAAGAATGGAAATTGTTCGTTGACGGATCCTCCACCGCAGGCCGAGCAGGGGGCAGAATCGTGATAATCGATCCAAATCGGAAATGCCACTGCTCGGCCGTGCGATTTCACTCCTGGCAGGCCTAGATATGGCAGCTTCTATGGGCCTAAAACAACTGTTGGTACACAGTGATTCTCAGCTGGTCGTTCATCAAATCAACGGCGAGTACGAAGCAAAAGAGCAAAAAATCGCACAATATTTTGACTTGGTCAAGAAGAGATTGCTACACTTTAAGACAAAAGTCTTACATGTGCCCCGAGCCGAGAATATACAGGCAGATGCCTTAGCTCGGCTCGGTTCCAAATTTCAGTGACGGATACCATCGCGGATGTCATGTCACACAACCGTCGCCTGGCCACTTGGCGCAAAGATATACGCAAAGAAAATCGCCAAGCGCACTGGATGACCCCAATCATTCAAGATTTTAGAAAAAGGAGTTCAACCGAAAACAAAGTCAAGCCGAACACTACGAACTCAAGCGGCTCGGTTTACACTGTGAGACGGTGTCTTGTATAAACGAGGATACTCCGTCCCACTCTGCGGTGCCTTCCGAGACGGATGCGGATTATGCACTTGAGAGGTTCACGAGGGAATATGCGGAAACCACGCCGGTGGCCAGACATTAGCCTATAAATTAATACGGCAAGGATACTACTGGCCATCCCTAAGGAAGGATGCAACTGATCTCGTCAAAAGATGCGAGAGGTGCCAAAGATTCGTGCCGCAGGTCAGATATCATCCTGAGCAACTTACCTCCGTATTTAGCCCATGGCCGTTTGCCAAATGGGGAATGGACCTTATCGGACCACTCCCCACTGGAAAAGGGGGCGTCAAATATGCCATTGTGGCGGTGGAGTATTTCACAAAATGGGCCGAGGCGGAGCCTCTGGCGAAAATAGATGAGGAAAAGATTGTGAGTTTTGTATGGAAGTCCATTATTTGTAGATTTGGGATACTGCATTCGGTTGTTACAGACAATGGGAAACAATTCGATAACCGGAGGTTTCGAAATTTTTGTGAAGGTTTCCACATTAAAACCACTTCTCGACTCCATACCATCCCCAGTCGAATGGACAAGTTGAGGCCGTAAATAAAATACTCAAGTATACCTTGAAGGCGAGATTGGATGAGTCTAAAGGTAATTGGCCGGAGGAATTACCTGGGGTACTGTGGTCATACAGAACGACGCATCGAGCGGCCACGGGAGAAACACCTTTTTCTTTGGCTTATGGAACCGAGGCGGTGATTCCCGTTGAGATTGGAGCCCTACCTTGAATGCAATTTTTTCAAGACAAAATGAGGTCTGCGCTACGAGCCGAGCTAGATCTGCTCGAAGAAAAAAGGTGCAGTGACGAGATGAAAAACGCCGTCTATAAACAAAGGAGTGAGAGGTACTACAATTCAAAAGTAAAGGAAAGGAGATTTCAGGTCGGTGATCTTGTGTTGAAAAAGATAACGGGTGTTGAACCCAATCCATTGAAGCCAACCTGGGAGGGCCCATTTCGGGTCAGCAACGTCTTATCTGGTGGGGCGTACGAGCTAGAATATTTGAGTGGAGAAAAATTTATGCATCCATGGAATGTAGCATACCTGAAAAGGTACTATCAATAAAGATCTCGGTTTATGATCCAGATAAGATTCCAGGGGATTATCCTTTCATTTGATATTCTGTGAGCTCTCTAAAGGGAGACGAAATTCTTACTCACCTCGCCACGTGCGAGGACAAAAAAAATCGCCTCCGCCCAGAAGAAGAAGTCAATGCCGAAAAGTCATCTCGGGTATGTCCTTTGCACACTGAAAAAAGGGCAACTCGCCCACAAGACGGATCTATCCTTAAAAACAAAGACTTGGTTACGCACCGAGCTCAAAACAAAGACTTGGTTACGCACCGAGCACAAAACAAAGACTTGGTTACGCACCGAGCACAAAACAAAGACTTGGTTACGCACCGAGCACAAAACAAAGACTTGGTTATGCACCGAGCACAAAACAAAGACTTGGTTACGCACTGCACAAAAACAAAGACTCGATGTACACACCGAGCACAAAACAAAGACTTGGTTATGCACCAAGCACAAAACAAAGACTCGATGTACACACCGAGCACAAAACAAAGACTTGGTTACGCACCAAGAACAAAACAAAGACTCGATGTACACACCGAGCACAAAATAAAGACTTGGTTACGCACCAAGCACAAAACAAAGACTCGATGTACACACCGAGCACAAAACAAAGACTTGGTTACGCACCAAGCGCAAAACAAAGACCCGGTGTACACACCGAGCACAAAATGAAGACTTAGTTTATACACCAAGTACCAAATACAAAATAAAGATCAGGTTCATATACCGAGTACGAGAATCAATTAAGGCGAGTAAAGTCCCTTATTCAGAAGCACTGGGAACCGAGCCCCATACTTGGGAATATAAAAGGAAAAAGAAGACAGGCAACAATCTTACAAAAAGGAGAAGAGCCAAGCATATACAAAAAGCTTGAAACACATACACAGGTGAGAAAAAGAAAAGTTCATTTCTACTTCAAAATTATTTACACGGGGGGGCCGGAGCCCATTACATCCCAAGGCACGAGGCCAAGTAATCTACCTATGAATTCATGTAAAAACTTATAAATAAAAAAGGGGGCAAACAGCGCCAAGACTAAGACGGAGGCGGAATTTCTACAGCACCACTGGAGGCAACTTCTTCGGTGTCCGGAGGAGGTGAGCCTTGAACATTGGGGGCCTCGGCAAAGTTCGGACGAAGAGCATCGAGATCAGCCTCCAAAAGGGCCAAATCTTCTTCAAGCTGAGCAACAGTCTGCCCGGCCTTAAACGAATCAAGAATTTCTTTGAGGCTGGTCGCGTGGCCGCAGGTTAACAAAAAGGAATACTCCTCAGAGTCCTTGTAAGCTTCAACGTCCTGTGTACGAGCTTCCTCAATTTGCCGATGAGTAGCCTCTTCGGCCTCTCTGTGCACATCGGCTAGACGCCTCTCCACTTCCTCAGCCTGGGCAACGGCAGCACGTTCCAGCTCGGCAACCTTAGCCCTAAGCTCCTCTTCAACCCTGCGGGCCTGATCTCGCTCCGCCTCGGCCTTTCGCAGCAGCTTTTTTTTTAGTTGGCCCGAGCCGTAGCTTCATCCGCCTGGGTCTTTAACGATTTTTGTACCCGCCCGAAGGGTAGCATAGGCCTCCTGCGCAGTCGCCATGCCGCCTTTCCCGGATCGGGCGTATTTTTTCTCCGATTCGCGAGTTCCCCAATTGCATGCCATAGAGCCCAATGATCCGCCCGGACATTCCCATGGTGTATCAATTTGTTCCTCGGCCGATCTCCGAGCACTGCTCGATGCCTTTTGTCCAGGCACGAGCCGACACTCATTGCGGCCGACCGCCTCCCGTAAAACTCTTGATCGCTCCTCCGTCGGCGTGGCGCATCGGACAAACTCCACAAACCATCGAGGGCGTAGTCCAATCATTCCCTCGCAGTATTCATCTCTCACCCGATTTGGAGGAATGAAGTGACCTTCCCAGCCGAGGTCATCCGAGAAAGTTCGCGGACCTCCCCATTCTGGGGCCTGTTCAGGATGCTCCGGCGCCGTCTGACCAACCCCTTCAGTCTGCCCGGGCTCTTCGATCACAATCACTCCTCTTCTCCTTTGAAGGAGGTTCCACTACCTCGGCACTCCATCGGCGGGACATTTGCCGGCCCGGATATCTGCTCTCCGAGCCACCTCCGCATCTGTGGGTTGGTCGGCAGTCGACCGAGTCCGACGCGTGGCCGTGTTCCTCACGGTGCGAAGGCTTGCACGCAAATCCAAGCCACGCCCTTTAAAAAGCAACCACAGTTAAAAGGTCAAAAGAAAACGAAAAACATTTCGAAAGGAAGTGTAAGAAATACTATGTTTACCTCGAATGGCAGCCGTACTCGGCGGCTCTGGAGTCCGCATTGCCCAATGGGCACAGTCTATCTGCCCACAGGACTGGCCGCTGCAGGAGACGGCGCAACTAGCTCTGTTCGAGTCGGTTGCTCCCCTGGAGAGGGGGGCCATACTTCATTTTCGGGAGGATTTTGCTGAGGTTCTCTCAATCCGCCTGGCCGACAGAGGCCCCTTTGATGCCATGTTCTCTGTAAAAGTAAAAAGACGAAAAAAGAAGCAAAGTCAATCACAAAAGGAAACAATAAACAGCAAAAGCAGATAAAGGAGAAAAGATATTTATTGTAACCAAAAACAAAATTTGATGGAGGATGAAGAACAGTTTCCCTTGCTCCATCCTCCACGTGAGCTTGCCACTCGCCGCTCACCCAGAGCCACTTATCTTTCCACTCCTTCAAAGATGAAGGGAGACCTTCCACTAGGCCGTCTGGATACCCCAGTCGGGTCTGTACATAATACCACCCGGACGACTGACCCCGAGATGAAGGAGTCGCTCGCCAGATAAAGAGCTCGTTCATCTCCTTGAATTTGGGGCGAGGATATTTTTCTAGGTGGAACATCACCAGGAGGCCGATGATCCTTCCCCAAGAAATAGGGTGCACCTGGCCTGATGCATACCCCACTTGCAAAACCACCTGCGTGAGGAAAGCGGCGAGGGAAAATGCAACCCATATTGGAGGTCATGCGACAAATATGGCCAAGCAACCACCGGTGGGTACCGAGGAACCTCTGTGCCATCCTAAGTGCCCAAACATTGATGCCGCTTGGAATACGATACCTCCGCCGGAGCTCTTCTACCTCCCGGATCATCAGCATGCTAGGGATATCGTTTATATCACTCGGCGTCCACCAAGGCTCGACAAGAAGGCGAGGGCCTCCTCCTTGCCGGCCGTCGCCATTACGATGGCCCATGGGCACTTAAGGCCTCTCCGGCCTCGAATCTCCAGAGGGTTCGTCTACCCGCTCCACGTTGTCACGCTCTGGCTCCAATGGGTCCATATTTTCTTCTTCCTGCTGATACTGCCTAAGATCAGCACTTGGGGATTCTTCGTCGGAACTCTCTTGTGCTAGTCCGGGTTGATACACCGTTCCTTCTCTAAAAACGATCACTGGCGTCGGATCAAAAATAATATGCGTCCGCTCTAAAGACATTCTAACTCGAGAAGAATCTGGAGAAGATATCTGAATGAAGCTCGGACTATAAGACGGAGATCGCCGTGCTGGTGAGAAATAAACAGAAGGTTCAGAGGGGGGATCTTCGATTTCAACCTCTACGCTATAACTACGACTCCTACTATCCTCAAAAGAAGACATTTTATAGGTAAAAGGAGAATATTTCGAAAAAATACCTAAGTTTGAAGTCTCTGAACTTTGGAAGCCGACCCAAAATTTCTGCTCGATTTCAATCAGTCTAGCTCAAAGGATAATGGATGCGAAAGTGAATAATGGAGGGAAAAAGGGGTATTTATAGATGGAGTTCCCTCGATAAACGAAATGTTTATTCGAAAAGACGCGCCTTTTCAACCTCAAAAGCCGTCGAAAGTGTCAGAAAATGTCACGTCCCACGATCGCTGACATAACCGATATGCCTTTTCAATTCCTGCACAAGCGTGGTCCAACCACAAGATGCCACGTGTCTGTCATTATTGCACCACAATTAATGCGCCGCTATAGGCATTAATCACTACGCGACAGATGTCAGGATGAACAAAACCTTTGAGAATTCCGTTTCCCCATTAAATGTTTATCATTAGCATTAAAGTTTAACTACGACTTCAGAAATTCTTCTCTCGGAATTAAACTTGGGGGCCTTTCATGACGCCCGAGCCGAGCTAGAAGAAATTAATCCACGTCAACTTAGCGCACATCCGAGTGGAGGGCCTACAGGTGACATCGATATGATCTTGTGGTGACACGTCATGAATTAGGCTCGCCCGCTACGAGCCCAACCACAAAGATGACCGTTATCGACCCCGAGCCCAAATTTCAGCGAAACGCATGCGCGACAGATTCATAAAAAGAACTACTTGCCCATGCTTAGTGCTTTATTGGTATCAGAAACTGCCACATGTCAGAAAGTTATAGAGAGGAGTCACCAAGTGGCAAGAGTTGGTTGACATGCACAATTAGAGAGGGACATGTGTCCTTCTTTAATTATTTTACTGATTAATGATTGATTAGTGCAAAGATGACTGTTGAAAACCCACTTACTCGAGGGGTATAAAAATCCTCATTTTAAGAGGAAAAAATAGAGAGAAAAAAGACAGAGAAAAAGACCTGCAAACGCAAGATTGTAAGAAAGACCGACCCCAATAATTCGGCTCGGCATTACGCAAAAAAGGCAGAATTAGCCATAAATAAACGCATATTGCGCATACTTATATTTCCACGTGTTAAATTTCTTATATATTTTTTTTGTTGACCAAAACGCACGTCAACACTTGACATTCCACTAATAGAGTGTTCAAGGTTTGAGTGACAGGTCGGGAGAATACCTACAGGATGGAGTCATTCCAGTCCCTGATCACACCACCAATCCCAACAATACTCTGAGAACTTGTGAATGAGCCATCTATATTTAGTATTAACTATGGAGCAAGAGGGCTTGAGCCACAAAACAAATTGAAAGTGAGTATGTGCACTTGCCTTAAATACAATCCTAAATATGCAGTTTTTTCCATGAAACCTTTCCAATGATGTTGGGGTAAAATCAGGAAGGGCCTCTTTTGAAGTTTCGGTTACAACTTTGGCCTTCCTTATTAAAATGAATCAATTATTCATTGAAGTTCCCAATATACCCTGTATAGCAAATAAGGAAACAGGATCAAATTTGTTCCAGATATCACAGAGTATGAGCATCCTCATTTTCTGTCATCTGTTTCGTCATGGCATTGTTACACCTACTTAGTTCCAGTCTCTATTCAGAGGTTTTAAATGGATCATGTCAGGTTTTCAGCCGATAAACTTAATAAGACATACTTCTGTAAAGATCTCATGATTCTATGTTATCAATTCCAAACTAAGGTTTATAGGTGAAAATGGAAATAGTCCATTACGACCATATCAGGCCCAACATGCTTCCATAAAATTATAAATCCCTTAAAATGCATACCTCTCTTTGACCAAAAACTGCACCGGGTGAGATGGTTTGCAAAGCCACCAGTCGATAAATCACTGCCCCTAGACCGTTTGACAGACGTCACCATCCACCTCACCAACATGGAAAATGGTCAACAAGTTAATTGACTCCTTCAGCAACGGCTCAGAATAACCTTGGTTCGTTTCCTACTCCAGGCGTATAAGATAATTCTTCAAAGGGATAAATTAATAGAACATTATGAACATATGTTGAACAAAAACCTTCTTTTACTAAGAACTTAAAGGAAAATTTATTACATCAGTAATCTCCTTTTGGAAGAAGAATATTTGTTTAATCTCTCATATATGAGGCATGCACTTGCTTGCATATAAACAGAAAAGTGAAAAACACTCTAAAAATTTAAACACTCAGCTATATTTACAAAGAAAATTTATTTTGGAAGACTAAGGGATGTTGATCGATGTCTTTAGCCTTTTGAAACTCTTGTTTATATAGAGGTAAGGATGTCTCTATCTTCTCTATTATTGAATCCACTTGCTGAAATGAGTGGAAGCATACTCAACATCACATGGTTAGGACCCTACTTTGTCTGGTATCCAAAGTATGTTGATAAGGCTCCCATTATCTGATGAGTTTCCCGTCCTTTAGTTGGAAGGAATCTTATGACGTTAATGCTTACATCTTTTGCTTGAATTATTAGCATCTAATTAGTTGGATGCCAATTGCTTGATATGACTCACCTTTTGTCTTTTTGGTAAGCGTGTGTCACATATTGCCACCCAATCAGAGGAATCTACTTTTTTGGTGGTCCCTGAATTATTGGATACTTTGGAAACTTTTGTGCTTTTCCTTCTCCGTCTCCGGGGCGTCTCCGGTTAATCTTTGGCTGGAATCCTTTACCAAATTCTAGCTCTTTCTGATTCGGGCATTCTGGGCAATATATGATTTTCCCAGTGGCCAATATGAGCCATATTACAGTATTTCTGACGAGTTTCTTTACTCCACAGCAGCTTGTTTTCCCAAAGAAGACTCTTTTTTTTCTCAAACAGGTTTTCTGCAAAATCTTGTTTATTTCCTGTCATGGTGTTTAATAGTAGTGATCCATTCACCGAATTCTGATAGAACTTGAATGAAAACTTGACTTTGTCCATCTATGTAAGATAGACCCATAAACCCCATGCTCGTCTTGTTGAAATTTGATCTTCAGTAAAAGACATAAATAGGGTAACTTCTTCCGAACTTGTTTCCTTGATCGTTTTGAAAGCTCGTTCGTCTAACCTTCGAAGCCGAATGTAATGAAAGGCTTCAAGAATTTTTTTTCCCAGGTTCTGGAACTGCACTAATGAAATACAGTTCTAAGGTATCGCCGCGTTTTAGGCTCTCATTTTTGGACCAAAGACTCGTATAACGCTTCCTTCCTAGATCCATTTAGGTAATAATTTTATCTCTGGGAAAGCATGGGAGGTAGTATAGATTGAAGCCAAGGCTCCAAATTCATACCACCACTTGATCTCATATGGATTGGAGTTTGGTAACATCCACACCCTTGGATATTTTCCTGAAATGTCAATCTTCGTTCTTTCTGGATGTATCCCTTGTTTTGTAATAAATTTCTCCCAATTTGTTTGATATTCCTGCCAAGAAGAAGAAACTTTAATCTCGTTAGTATCAGCCTTAGAATTACCCATCATAGGTCTAAGATTAATCTCTTCATCCTTTACCTCAGACGTGCTGGGTTGACATGATAACTCAGAATTTGACTCCGGTGTATCATATTTTCCTTGGGCCAACATTTCTGCCAGCTTAGGACATGTGATAGAGGTACTTGAATCCTCTGCTACGGGTTAGGGAGCCCCGCGCTCTAACCGCTTCTTTTGCTTATTAGCGGCCCGGAGGAGTGGCACTTGAAATGCCAATCTCAAATGAGAATGAGATCGAACACAAGCTCGTATGTGATCGGTTACTTTGTCCCGATCATTCTTTTGTATCCTTCCTTGTATCTTTTCTATAACATGGCTTTGTAGGATGATTCCAGATTCATCGATTTCAATTCAATGAATTCTATATGTCTTATAGCAATTCTCGTCTTCTTTTCTTTCGAGCACTAATCATTTATTGTGACAAACATCTGAAAATATTTCCAAATATTTGAGATGCTCCTTCATGTTATTTGATGCAATTAGGATATCATCTATGTAAATGAACATGAAACTAAAATAATCCTTGAAGAGATTTCATCTTTCTTTGATATATCTGGGGTGCGTTAGCCAATCCCATAGGCATCACGTTCCAAATATAATGTCCTTGTGGTGTGGAAAACGCTGTAAACTTCTTACTTTCTTCCTCCATTATAATCTAACAAAATCCAAACTTGCAATCAAACTTCGAGAATATCTTGGCACCTTTGATGCAGTTAACCAGATGTTCTCTGCTTGGGATATAATATCCATCGAATTTCAAAATGTTATTAATCCCCTTGTAATTAGTAACAAGTCTTGGCTTTCCTATTTTGATTTCTCCATGGTTCCTGACTAAGAATCTTGGACTTCTGTATGGAGAAACTCCTAGTGAAATCAACTTAAGGTCTAAATGTTCCTTAAGTATTTTATGCATATCCTCACGATCCTCCTGATTCATAAGGATTGGTTTGAACCTCACGAACTCATATTCCTTCCCCGGCTTGACCCTTAAGGATGCTTTGAGCTCGTTCTTATTCCACCATGCCAAAGGATTTTCATTATAATTTCTTTGGATCTTCTTCTTACATCCTCGAGTGATATTTGTTCTTATATGGTAACATCACTTTGTGAATTCTTTGTTAGGCTCATCATCGCAATAGCCTCTGGAGGTACTCGTTCTTCTCCTTGTATTCTGAATGAATACATGTTATTATCCCATCGTTTTGTATCTTTCTGCTTCGAACCATGTTGTTGAAATGATAATAATGCTTCTCCAAATCTTCTTTTATCCGCCATTTTTGGATTTCGAAGTTTGGCTTCATCACCACGCTTGATGAAAAAATTAATAGGTATTTTTCTATAAAATGCTTCCTACAGTCTATGTACAATAATCTTATGATTACATAATGTTATGAAAATAAGTCTTCTTGTCTCATTTTCTTGTGTAAATTGCTTGAATGTTTGTAGGAAATTGTTTCCTAGCAAAACATCTGCTCATGTATCATGGAAATAGATTGGTGGCGTCTTCACTTTGTACCATGGAGTACCGCCTGCACCTCCGAGCATGATTTCTGCTTGTTTAATTCCTCGATTAAGGATAAGAATTCTTTTAGAGAAATCCCTTCCTGCAATAGCTGGTAAATCTTCTCCAAATTCTTTAGGAAAAACATCCGGCTTTGCAGTACATATTTCGGCACCTGAATCAATATAGGCGGTGAAATACTCGGCCTTGTATTCAGCATATAATATTCCAATAGAAATGTATATAGATTATGGGCTAATGGTCATCTGATTCTGTATCTTTTATCAGCCACTGTGAACTCCATTCCATCTTGTAATCTTTCCCAAGGTTTATGATCCTCAAGAAACTCAATTTCCAGTATTAATTGCTCTGGGATTTTTCCTGTCGTTCCTATGATAGTCAGCTCAATTTCACCCATTTTCAGGCTTCCTTTATATCTTCCAACTATAGGTTGTTGGAGATTATATATACCATCACAAGGAAAAATATTATCCTTTTGAGTGATGTCAAATATTACTTCAGCTTCTCTCCATCCTTCTGGATATTTCAGTTCTCCTTGTGTTTTGAAAATATCCGGGATTCGCTAAACTGTACTTGGTCTTTTTTCTTCCCAATGGCTACTGCTTATCATTCTATCTTGTTGCAAAGACATCCTTCTTGGCTCAACTTTGAGGCTCTGACTTTTGTTGAAGACCGGTTGATCTTGAATTTTCATATCGATCTCCTTTATAGTTGGAGACTCAATAAGTTCTGGTAGAACTACCCTAACAAAGTCCTCAAAGATTCTTGGGACTTCAATAAATTCCTTTCTCAAGAATACTTCTCAATAATGTGTATTCGAGAGATTATAGAAAATCTTGTATGTGATCGAGTAAGGTATATTCTCTTCTTTCATCAAATAGACTCTTTTGAAGTCTTGATGAAGGGTTAAGGCTGTTGAAATCTTGATCTCCCAAATTGTATACAATTCTAGGATAAACATTAAATACCAATTTTCCTGCATACAAATTTCCTGTAACCGCTCCAAGGTATGAATCCTTGAGATTTGAGATTCGCTTATCAAAGATATCTAGGTTGAGTGGAGAATCAATTCATTCTTTGAATGTTGCTTTAATAATAACTCTTATGGCTCCAATGTGAATCCATGTGAGTGTATTTGCAACTTCTCTCTTGACTCTGCTTTTGATCTCCTGAACTTCTCAGTAAGGGACCAACTGCATCTCGATCAGGTTACCGGTAAACTCCATCGGGATGGCAAATTCTTCGGTAGTTACTATGTAGATAATTTGGTGCTTTCTTTTACGAAACCCAATCTTATCCAAACCTTTTTCCATAGCTCCAACTGTAAAACCGTCATATATCTGAAACTTTGGATCTTCTTTCATAATCCTCATTAGAGTCTTATGAGAAACCATAGTATGAGAGAGAAATCCTAACATATCATCCCTAACCGTCTGCTAAAGAATTTCTTCCTCACTCTGATTCTGAACTAGATTCACTTCCATCGTCAGATAGATCTCTTTCTTCATAGATGTTTCATCTGAGGGTAGATCCTCAAATTGATACACTTGTATTAGATCTTGATAATAGACAACTTCTTCGACTGGTGTAGCTTCAAATGTTCTAGCAATCAGTTGAGATATGCCCTCTTGCTCCGCATGTCTAGCAATTACAATCTTTGAAACTTTCATTAGCTCTAGTGTGAGCTCGTCTGAAAGTTATTCTTCCCGGGATTCTGTTGGTGCTCCCTTGGTTAGAACTTGATGAAGAGGCTCTACTCCTACTAGGTGTTGGCCTTTGCCCTGATTTGTAACTTCGGGCTTTTTGTTTTGACCAAAACCTTCTAGGTCTCCACGAAGACCTACTCATTTTCTGCTGATGTTTCCACGGCTGTATGGATGGCTTCTATGCTTTTTTTTTCTTATTCCTCCGTGTTGACCTCCCACAACTGTTGGGATGTCATCATCTTTGCAACATAGAGGAACAATTTTATTAATTTCTCGTAATCTCTTATAGTTCATGTAAAGTGATGCCTGGTGGCACCATTCAGATAACTTGGCCTTTAGGAATGACATTCTTATGGCCACTGTATCTAAATCAGTTGCACTCTTGTATTCCCTGATAAGCATTTCTCTCCAGGGACTTGGTATCTTCGCACAGAATAATTGCGAAGCTTCTTTATCTTCCACCTTGGACTTCAATCGGTACTCGATGAACAACTTGATATATTCGTCAATATGACAAATATCATGTAACTCGAGGCAGTAGAGGGCTTGTTTGTATCTTTTTCTTTTTTCTTCTTCCAATCCCTCAAATTAGCATGTGCCGATAAAATGGATTTTGAATAATTTTGCCATATTATCGACAATTCCTTTCAGTGGCTCTCCAACGGTGACACTGTTTTTTCTTTCTAATCCAGTCATATCTCATGCAATCTCTACAGATCCTTCAAGACTCATTTCAAGGAGTAAGATGAATCCGTCTTTTGTAAGATCGGGGGTACCTGTTGCAATCCTCATAGACGATGCCCAATCATCAATAAGGACTTCTCGATTTTTGAAATCTAGGATATCCAGATTTAGCATCAATCCAAATGGATGTATTGGATCGAGCTGCGATCTTGTAGGTCCCAAGGGGTGTGAAGTAAGGTTTAGAAGGGGGGTTAAATAAACCTTACCAAATTTTTGATTTAGTCATTTTAAAATAATTCAACGGAGTTGACTCAAACAGTCGTGTCCTTGATGGACAGCTAAGTTGGCTTTTCAGCTAAGTTACCCACTCAACAGACTCGATAGAGCTGTTGATAGTAAAACTCGGTTGCTCAAGCCAAATACTTAACTAGGTTGATTGGTTTTAACAGGGAAGACTTAACACCCTTAGATTAGATTTTAGCTTGTTTTAAACACTTGATTTTTAGCACTTAGTTGTTTATCATTTGGATTGCAAATATGATCAGCAGATATAAAATGAATATGCAGGAAAGTAAATTTGCTGAAAGTAAATGACACAAATATTTTATAGAGGTCGAAGATGAGGTAATTCTTCTAATCCTCTCTTCTCCAACTCGTAGAGGAATCCACTATGTAACAGATCAGTTTATAAAGCGGTAAACAGTCTGCAGACAGCCTTGATCATACAGTTGGCTTCTCTTGTGACTCAGCTTCTTCACACGGTAGCTGCTTTGCTACTTCAGCTCACTTCTCAAGTTCTTGGTCTGCAGTCCTTGATGTTGACCCTTTCTCGTATTAAATGTCTTCGCAGCATTGCAGGGGCCTGACACAAGGTGCAGTGTTTCCCATTGGTTCATTCCTTTTGCATAATTCTGGGACAAACACTTTAGACCTGACAGTTTTGACATATTACTATATTGAGTAATATTCTTGACTTTAATCAACGGATCTAAGTCACTTGTCTTGACTAGACTAATGTATGTACCCCAGGTGACTTGAGTCAGCTCCAGTCATTGGATAACTCAACTATCACTTCAACTTAAGACTTGGCTTCTAGAGATGACATGACTTACACTTCTCACAGTTGTTCCCAGCTGACTCTCCTTCAGTCGAGTCCTTGACTTCCTTCATGGCATTACTCAGCTGACACACAGCAGAGTCTTCACATAGTCCGCAGTTGACTTCTTGTAATCTTTGGCATAGCTGACTTGACTCAGCTTTTCCAGCCCTATCTATTGCAATACAAATTACAAGGAAAATGGGGTGCCAACTTCCTAGTTTAAGTTTTACATGGTATCATCAAAATCTACTTAATAAATTTCCTAACAATTTCCCCCTTTTTGATGATACCAAAACTTAAAAAAATTCAAAGAAAATAAACAGCAAAGATACATACAGACAATGCAGTAACGAAGAATGTATGCTTAAAATAGATCATTTTTATTGATCATAGCATTCTTGTCCTTTACACAGCTGTTTACATTCGTTAAGTGTATACATGTCAAAAACATAGTATATCTAAGCTAAGATACATAAAGAGTGAAAATTACAGGGAAATTTACTAAGCTTATTACAGAAGACTTACATAGATGTAGTTACAACAAAAATACACGAAGGGCTTTGCAGCAACACTTCAACGTCTTTGTTGCTTCCTTATTCTTTCTTCTTCAGCTCTTTCTTCCTGTCTGGATCATCCATTTTCCTCTTTCTTTCCTCTTCTTTTCTCTTCTTCTTTTCATTGGCCCGTTTGGCAGCAGGGTCATCCCTTTGCTTCCTCTCGAGCTATTCTCTTGTTTGCCTTTGATTTTCTTCTTCTTGCCTTCTTATAGCCTCGGCGTTCTTCCTTTCAACTTCTAGGTTGGAAAGGTGATCATATCCAGCCCAGTAGATTAAGCCTTTCTTATCAGAATCTACATACGCTACGTCTTTGAGTTTTGGCCGAGATTGGGAACCTCTTCCACCTCCACTTCTTCCCTTTCCTGACTCAGCTCTTCCACCTCTTGGAGTGTATTGCATGGGAGTCTTCTGCTTTCCAGCTGAATGACTGTTGGAAGACTGCTGCTTTTCAGCTGATTTAACCACATCCAATCCAGAGTCATTCCTTGAAAATATCCTTCTTATTCCAGAGTTTTAAACTCCTCAATTGATCTGGGCTCAGATCCATCATCGGGCATTGTAAGTTCTCTCGGGGGTTGAATTGCAGCGTAGTCCTTTCCGGCTGGAGGACCACCATATGTAAGTCCAAGCGGCTACGATAATCTAGAGGGGGGGTGAATAGATTATCTCCATCTTTTCGATTTCGCCCTCTTTTTCGAACCAAATGCTCAAACACAATAATAAAGGTGCGGAATGTAAACAACACACGTCGATTTAAAGAGGTTCAACCCACCTAGGGCCTAATCCTATACCACCCCAAGATATCCGGATGGATTTCAAAAAGAAAAAGATTTTATTAATTTACCACAAATTAATACAACACCAACTTACAACAACACCTTGAAGAGCACCACACTCTTCTCCAACACCACCTTTGAGATTACCACAATCTCACTTGAAGATTACCACAATCTCCAACGGTACCTTGTGAAGATTACCACAATCTTCAACCTTGAAGAATACCAAATTCTTCAACACCTCAACAAGAAGATTACCACAATCTTCTTACACCTAACACCTAGATCACCCAAGTGTGTTCTTACCACAAGAACACTCACAAGGATATCTTGTGTTGAATGATTACCCAAAGTCAAGATTACAACTCGATAATTGATAATACAATAGAGTGCAAGTGTAATCAAGAATAGCCTAGACCTCAAGAATGTGAAAGTGAATAGCTAGGCAAATTACAACAAGAAATAAGACAATGTAAGAACAAGTGTATTCTTGAATGTATCTTGTTGTGTTGTAGTTTTCTCTCATTTTTGTGTTGCTTCAATTCTTCCTCTATTTATAGAAGATGTCTTGTACATGATATGATCCTCTTGGGGACATGAATTCTGTAAAAAATTGCAAGACAATTGAATAAAAGAGTTGTTAGAAATCAATCCCACAAATTAAGGAAAATATGTCTGCTGCACAACGGTTACATTTTTGCTGTCAAACTTAAGGGCGACCGGTCGCGCACTATTAAGATAAGAAAAGAACGCAGCAAAAAATCAACGGGGAGACCGGTCCAGGGGGTGGTCGACCGGTCGCCCTAGGATGTGACCGGTCGCCCACCATGGTGACCGGTCCCCCTGACTCATTTTGGGAGTTCCGTGAGTTCTGTTACGTGCAATGCGTTCCCAGGTACCGATCGCCTCTTTGGTCGACCGGTCGACCTCCAAAATGAAATGTTGTACGATTTTTGTCGAAAATAAACATCAAGAAATACTCCGAAAAATTCGTAAAAACATTTTAAACCGATCGGGAGTATTTAGGACAACATTAAAAATATAGTTTTGATGAAATAACACATTAATACAAAGAGTGTTGTCCGATATAAATTCCAATAAATACTCCGAAAAATTCGTAAAAACATTTTAGACCAATTGGGAGTATTAGGACAACATTTAGAAACTAAGTTTCCATGTAAAAACCCATTGACATAAAATCATTAAATGTGTTGTCCAATTTTATCAAAACAAAACTTGAAGAAATACTCCGGAGAATATTAAAACCATTTTAAATCATTTAGGAGTATCTGGACAACCTTTAAAAACATTGTTTTGGTGTAAAAAAAATCATCAAAATCATGATAAAACCATTTATCAAACAATCTCCCCTTTTTGATGATTACAAACCAAAACAATTTTAACGAGGTCTATTTTGAAAACAAAACAATTTTACCGGTTAAAGAGAACTATCCGTTGTGAGCGACAATATTCCATGCAATAAAAACACAAGGATGGGAGTAGAGATATTCAAACACATATAGCAAAAGCTCCCCCTATCAACATGCACATCAATAGTAATATAGAAGCAACTTAAACATAAGCTAAAATCTTAGCTTTTCGATATTGAGCTTAAGTATCAATAACTTAAAAATCTCCCCCTGTCAAAGAGACATCATTAGAAACATATATACGTCCATACTAATGGACCAAGAATCATACACAACATATGGCTTCCTAAAGCCATAGCTTATAGCTTCTTTTCGTTAAACTTATCTTAGCTTCTTTGAGCTAAAGAGCTTATAACTGTTTCTCCCCCTTTGGAATCATCAAAAAGAATGTTAGCACGATAAATACATCATATATTCATATCAAAGTGCGCAACTAAACCGATGTACCGAGCTATTTGAACATTGAAGCTTATAAACCAAATAGGAGGGAAAAGTCGAATCATACGACTTGAAGAAGCTTATGACAACTCATTTCATAAGCAAAACATGATCTCTATAAATATATAAGACTTTTGAAATCGAGAGAATCATGTAGGTGATGAATGTTTCATTGAAACATTTTATCGAACACTTGGCGGGCGTCAAAATTAGAAAATGATATATATAGCCCTTGTAAATGTACTTAAGCCAAGTTTATCATCACCAAATACAATTAAACAATTATCATTCATCAACAATCAATAAGCTCATCACAAAAATATATGAATTGCATCAAGAAACATACATATAAGCCACAAACTCAAGGGTTCAACTCAATTGAGCTAAAGAGAGTGAAATTCTTACCATTCGATCGGAAAAGACAAGCAACGATGATGATAACCGAGTTAGGTAGTCCCCAAAATGTATAATTCATGCATCAAAACTCATTTGAAGTGAATTGTGTGTGAACTTTGCAAAGGGGACGAAAAATGAACCAAAAGAGCCAAAATGGCTAAGTCTGGAGAACAGAACGTTTTTAACAAGGAAAATCATCAAGGGCGACCGGTCCAGGGGCAAGCGACCGATCGGCGACGACATGGGCGACGGCCGACCTTGCCCCAAATCGGCCAAATTTTAATCGTTTGAGTTCTGTTTGAAAAATCCGAAGTATGATCCAAAAATCCAATTTTTCGCCCCTAAGTTTTAAAAGCGTGCAAAATGCAAACGAAGACCTTATTCAATATACATTATGTTATAATCAAGCTCGAAATGAGGTAAAATACTCGGCGGTTAAAAAAAATCCGCGAGTTATCCTTGAGACGGAATTAAACACATCTCAAGTTTTTGTTAAAAACGCAATCCCTTAGAAAGTTTTTTTTTAATCTCAATATGTTTAGTTCGATTATGACGAACTATATTTTGAATAATTTTCACCGGACTAGTTATCCCGAAAAATAAGAGCGTTTTAAAGCTTTGGATAAACAAGTCATAAGAAGAAGTGCCTTACAAATATTTGAAAATTTCTTTTAACGGTACTTTAATGAGATTCGTTGGGATATTTTTTGAAGTCGAGCATATAGACATAAGGCATATGAAATGTCGAGTCTATAGGAATAATACAAGAAAACATACCTTGAATTTGTTTGTCAACCGACATGCCTTTCTCAACCTTTGTCAATTTCTTCATTGGTAGCCATAGAGGTTGAGATGATTCTTCCTTCTTCAATGCCTAACTCCTTCAAGAGTTCTTTTGAAATGTAACCATCTACTTGGCATTGAATGATTTGAAGTCCAAGCAAGAAATTGAGCTCCCCCATCATGCTCATTTCAAGTACACCTTGCATCAACTTGGAAAAATATCTTGCACAAATATTCATTAGTAGTACCAAAAATATTCTCATAAATATGCACAAGTAAACAATCTTGCCCTTTTTCAAAAACAAAGTGAGTAGTATCAACTTTACCCCTTGTAAAATCATTTAGCAAAAATAGCTAAGTCTATCAACCGTACAAGGCCTTTTTTTTAAAAAAAAACATTTGGCCTAGAAAAATTTTAAACCCCGGAGGTTGTTTTACATAGACTTCTTCTTGAATAAAACCATTGAGAAAATTGGATTTAACATTCATTTTATAAAGTTTGAAATTTTCTTAAAACACGAATGGGCAAGTAAAATGCAAATAGCTACTAAGTGTGCTATGAGTACAAATGTTACATCAAAATCAATTACCTTCTTCTTGAAAATACCTTTGAGCTACTAACCTCGCCTTAGTTCGACCAATGTTGCCTTGGTCATCGAGTTTGTTCCGGAATACCCTTTTTGTCTACTTCATTACTATCATCATAGGGCATCCAATTGGTCTAAGGTGTTCATAATAGAACATTTACATCCAAATATTTTGAGGTAACTAATATTTGGAGTACTTTATTTCTTATCTACACAACTTAACAAACTCATTACGACATCGCTTATATAATCAAGAGAAAAATAGCCCAAGTGTAAAAACATGTCTCAATCATCAATAACAAAATATCTTGCAAAAGAGCATAGTAGTAAGAGACATTATATATATAGACCATGAAGCAAGAAACACATACTATGCATTTAGAATATCATCAAGGGTCTAATGCAAGTTCAAATAAGCTTAAGAAAGCTATAAAAGGTCTCTTTTGAAATTTGAAAATCCGATAACATATAGTTGAGACCTCATTTAAAAGAAGTATTTGAACAAGAGTTGACAAAGCAAATATGTGCAATCAAATATCGATTAATGCCTTTCAAAAAAAATCTAAAAATCCTCTTAATGGCACTTGTATGAAATACTATGAAAAACAAGCATATAGGCACATGGCAATACATATATCGAGTCTATAAGAGTAAGAATAACATAAGTAAACGTACCTCGATAGTTTATGCCTTTCTTGACCAATAATGACGTAAATGGCCATTTGCAAAAATATGTAAATCCTACACAATTCTTAAAACAAATCTAGCACAAATCATAATGATAAACGTGTAGGCTAAGTGATATCACAAGTAAGCCCATGCCATAAAAATCCATAGGAGATGATAACACACTCTAGTCTACAAAAAATGCACAAGAGTTTTAAAAACATCATATAAGGTCTTCTTTTTCAAAAATATTTTAAAAGCACAAATATATATTGAAGACCTTAATTAAAAAATAAATACTTGAAAACTCATTTGCAATATAGGCACAAAAAAAACATGCATACTAACTAGATAAAATGCATATTTTAAATGGGGAGATACGGTTTACCAATTACGCCGTTTCCATGGGTTGTGCCGTTCCCATTGTTGATGATATCTTCCCCATGAGAAGTCACTTCGTTGATGATGGTTTCTTTGATCACTCCATTTCCAAGGTTTGTTACCTTCCCATTGTTGATGGTCTCTTCTTCCTTGAAAATCATCTTGTTGATGATGTCTTTGCCATTTCCAAGGATTGTGTTCTTCCCATTTTTGATTATATCCTCTTCTTGGAAATTGGCTTTGTCGAAAATAGTTTCTCCTTCTTTGATCAAATGAAACGGTCATTTGATGTCTTCTTGGTGGTATAAATTTTCTTCGATCATTATTTCGCCGGGTACCTAATATGACATTGTTTTGTGGTACCCTCATGTGTTTGGGTCCTTTGGGATTAGTCTTGAGACTTTTAGGTCTCCAACAATAATTAGAGCTATTTCTAGCCCGACAAGTATTTACCGTATGACCCTTTTTACCGCAATAAAAACATGTAATAATTCTAGGAGCATAATGACCAACGTGCTTAGAGACTTGATTCTTTTTCATGTGATTGACACCCTTAGGCTTATGATCAAGTTCTAGTTTCGAATTATCACAACAATCAACAATAGTGGTTATTCTATCGGTACTCAAGTTGGATTTAGATAAATCATTTTTCAAGCAATTTATATCCTCAACAAGAGTACTATTTTCTTTCTCAAGGTTTCTAACCTTGTCAAGAGTGGTGGTGTGAGCACATGATAGTGATTCATAGGAAGTAAATAAACTATCCTTATCATTCTTTAAAGCAATGAATTCCTTTTTCAAAGTTTTGTATTTAACAAGTAAGTTTTGGAATTCATCTTGTAGTTCATCAAAATCATTTTGCAAATCACTATAATCATTATCATAGGAAGTAGAGGGTTTAGAACTTACCTCGTTTTCTTCTTCGATGCCTATGAGGCATTGTTCAACTTCTTCATCATGGGAGGTTGTAGAAGGCTCATCCCATGTTGTTGGATTTGATGTTGTATTCATTTGTGAAATAGATGCTTTTGAGTTGCTCCTTTCATTTGCATACGCTTCATAGATGGCTTCTAATTTTTGCCATACTTCATGTGCCGATCGAATACCTACAACATGATCAAATTCCAAAGTAGTAAATGAACAATACAAAATACTAAGAGCTTTACCATTTAAGGAGATGATTCTCTTCTCTTCATCATTGAGCTCTTTGAAGCCTTTAGAGGTGTGTGCTGTATTCTTCATCGGAATGGATTCTCCATTAATGACGGTGTTCCAAATGTCGAACCCACAACCTTGTAAATAGCATTCCATTCTTTATTTCCAAAATATAAAATTTTTGGAATCAAACCGAGGTGGCTTGGTGGTGGAGGTGCCGGAAAGATGAGCTTCGTTCGTAGCCGACGATCGTTTCTCTTCACTCGCGATGTGAAACGAACTTGCCAAAGAGTTTGGCTCTGATACCACTTGTAAGTCCAAGCGGCTACGATAATCTAGAGGGGGGTGAATAGATTATCTCCATCTTTTCGATTTCGCCCTCTTTTTCGAACCAAATGCTCAAACACAATAATAAAGGTGCGGAATGTAAACAACACACGTCGATTTAAAGAGGTTCAACCCACCTAGGGCCTAATCCTCTACCACCCCAATATATCCGGGATGGATTTCAAAAAGAAAAAAGATTTTATTAATTTACCACAAATTAATACAACACCAACATACAACGACACCTTGAAGAGCACCACACTCTTCTCCAACACCACCTTTGAGATTACCACAATCTCACTTGAAGATTACCACAATCTCCAACGGCACCTTGTGAAGATTACCACAATCTTCAACCTTGAAGAATACCAAATTCTTCAACACCTCAACAAGAAGATTACCACAATCTTCTTACACCTAACACCTAGATCACCCAAGTGTGTTCTTACCACAAGAACACTCACAAGGATATCTTGTGTTGAATGAATACCCAAATTCAAGATTACAACTCGATAATTGATAATACAATAGAGTGCAAGTGTAATCAATAATAGCCTAGACCTCAAGAATGTGAAAGTGAATAGCTAGGCAAATTACAACAAGAAATAAGACAATGTAAGAACAAGTGTATTCTTGAGTGTATCTTGTTGTGTTGTAGTTTTCTCTCATTTTTGTGTTGCTTCAATTCTTCCTCTATTTATAGAAGATGTCTTGTACATGATAGGATCCTCTTGGGGACATGAATTCTGTAAAAAATTGCAAGGAAATTGAAGAAAAGAGCTGTTAGAAATCAATCCCACAAATTAAGGAAAAGATGTCTTTGACAACGGTTACATTTTTTCTGTCAAACTTAAGGGCGACCGGTCGCGCACTATTAAGATAAGAAAAGAACGCAGCAAAAAATCAACGGGGAGGCCGGTCCAGGGGGTGGTCGACCGGTCGCCCTAGGATACGACCGGTCACCCACCATGGTGACCGGTCCTCCTGACTCATTTTGGGAGTTCCGTGAGTTCTGTTACGTGCAATGCGTTCCCAGGTACCGGTCGCCTCTTTGGTCGACCGGTCGACCTCCAAAATGAAATGTTGTCCGATTTTTGTCGAAAATAAACCTCAAGAAATACTCCGAAAAATTCGTAAAAACATTTTAAACCGATCGGGAGTATTTAGGACAACATTAGAAATATAGTTTTGATGAAATAACACATTAATACAAAGAGTGTTGTCCGATATAAATTCCAATAAATACTCCGAAAAATTCGTAAAAACATTTTAGACCATTTGGGAGTATTAGGACAACATTTAGAAACTAAGTTTCCATGTAAAAACCCATTGACATAAAATCATTAAATGTGTTGTCCAATTTTATCAAAACAAAACTTGAAGAAATACTCCGGAGAATATTAAAACCATTTTAAATCATTTAGGAGTATTTGGACAACCTTTAAAAACATTGTTTTGGTGTAAAAACAAAATCATCAAAATCATGATAAAACCATTTATCAAACACCATATTGTTTCCTTATTTCATGCACGCAGGCTTTTTGTTTCTCGGCTAACTCCTCAAATTCAGCTTCATTGACCTTTCTTTTATCCTTCATGGCCACTGCAGCTTTCTCGACAGGTAATCTCATGGGTAGCTTTCTAAGAATGTCAGTTGTGACTTGACCTAGCTGAGGGGTTCAGCGAGCATCAATTTTAATTCCTTTGAACTTCCTTCCCCCAGTTGCATCGCCTTTCTTCAATTTCTCTTCTTTCAAGCCCTTGAGGGACTCTTCTTTACCCTTTTTGGCATCATCAAATGAGAGAGGTATCCCAGGGAACAATCCTCCGAGGATAAAGTCCAGTCGGCTAATGGTAGAGTTGTACTTGGAGTCTGTTGCATCATACGCGATTCAAAATTCTGAGTGTGTTTCCTTGGACTCAGCTGATACGATCTTCATTTCAGCCATTAGAAGGTTGAATTTCTCATTCATGGCATTCTCGAGTCTGGCATTTTCATTCTTGTGGAAATGTTGTAGCAGCTCCATATCTGACTTTCAATGTACTTCTTCATCCTCTGCATGTACATGGAGTTATCAACACTCCATACGAGCATCCTTCCATATAAAGCTTTGAAATAGCAGACTTGCTCGCTTCTCATTGCAGTCTGCTGTTGAGTCCATTCCTGTAATGTCACCACTATGCCTTTCAGATCGGCTGTGAGAGTGGCATCTCGATTGTCCAGACGCAAGTCCAGAGAGGCCTGATGACGTTCCATCTTCTCAATATCTTCGCAGATTTTCTTGAAGACATCACGAAACTCAGCTTGCACATTGGATTCAGCTGGTGGCCATTCTGCATCAAAATTGAAGTCTGTTGGAACAATCGTGTCTGTGGGAATAACTGGATATTCCCATATAGTGTATCTCCTTTCTTCAGCAGTTGTCTCTTTCTCTAATTCAGGCAGATCCTGGGAGAAGGGGAACATGTCTTGGAATGCATCATCGCGCACATAGGGGATTTCTTGTTGCTCAGGTGCTTGCGATGACTCAGCTCATTGTGTCTCGGCTGCAGCGAAATTTTGGCATCGCCCACGTGGGGAGCATGTGGATCGAGCCGATGGAGTCATTACTGCTGCAGCTATGGGTGCCTGTGCAGATGACTCGGTTCCAGCTGGGGCATTTGAGATGTTTTGCCCAGCTGACTGAGCCTCAGATGTCTGAACAGCTTCCTCGGTCTCAATGGGTTTTTCCATTTGAGTAATCTCATCTCAGCTGTATCATCAGCTTCATCGGAGGATGATGAGACCTGTGGAGTTGGCTCATCATCAAAATTGAATCTCATGGGAGTCGTCTTCTCACTGACTTGACTCTGAGATTTGTGAACATCCTCAGTTGTGTCCTTCGTAGGATCATCATGTTGAACGGACTCATCTTCATCTTCATATCCCAAAAATGATGTATCAATGTTTTCTTAGGAGTCTTGAAGAGCACCAATAACTTCTTCTGTGGCAGCACCTTCAAGTTGAGGAATGTTCTCAGTTTCAACACCTTTACCAAAGGAAGTCTCAACCTCTCGTTGGCCTTCAATACCCACAGCAGTCTCCACTGCTGCAGGGCCATCAGCAATCCCTTTAATAGTTTCAATTGTCTTAGGGTCTTCGATACTCCCTTTGACAGACTCAGTTGTCTTGGGGTCTTGGACATTGGCATCTAGAGGAGTCTCAACCCCTTGGATTGCACTTTCAGAGCCCAGAGTGTTAACTCCCGGGGCTTCACCGTCCTTTTCCTCAACTGTGATAGCAGATCATCGGCCTTCAAAGAAGTTGACATTTTAGCTGAGACAGACTCAACTATCCAAGCTTCGTCAATGTCAGTCTGCTGTTTTTCAAATTCCTTCTCACCTTCGCCTCCTAACTCCATTGATGTGTCTCCCACAGCAACCTCCAACCTGGCTGTGGTGGAGAGAGTTTCCCCCTCAGCTGGCACACCAGCTGAGTGAATAAGAGTGGGGTCACTCTGCTCCAGAGACGCGGCTTTATCCTCTGAGTGTTCAGCCGCGGGGGCCGGATGTGAGAACACTTTCTTCAAGGGTAGACTTAGCTTGGGTGCCCAAATTCCCAGCTTCATCGCCATCTCCCTGGGAGCCATTCTCTGATTGCACGGGGGACGTAGCTGCAACAATGTCCGTCGCAATTTGTTGTGCCACTCCCAAAGGATCAGTTTGCAGAAGAGTTTGACAGGACTCTCCTAGACCTTCTACTAAGTGTTTCTCGTGCATGGCTTTGGATTCCTGCAAGGTTTGCTGTATTTCCAACTTCTCAGCTGCAGCAGCAGGATCCATGTCTTTATCGCTGTCTGAGAACATATCAAGATGCTTGTGAGTATGCTCTAGAGAGCCTGTAAATGTGCACATCTTCTCTCTTAAGCGTCTTTGAATATCAGGATAAACTGGAGAATACATGATCAGATCATCATCATCATCATCATTGCCTTCATCTCCAATCTCTAGAATTAGAGGTAAGAGACCATGCTCTTCCTCAGATGCAGCAGCATCAGTTATAGGAGGGGAGACAACCCTTTCAACTTCAGGTTCGGTTGTCTCGGCTGCTTCACTTTTCTCAGTTGTTTTCCTTGCAGTTGGGTCTTCGGCGGATCTCTGTTGATCATCATCAGCAGGCTGCTTCGTTACATCAACTATTTCCAGAGACTGCTCTTCTTGATCACCAGCAGTCTCATTCTCCAGCTGAGTACCAGATTCAGCTATCTTTTCAAGCTTAGATTGCCTGAACAGCCTCATCTTCCTGGATGGGAGCAGAGGAACCTCTGGTTCAACATCCTCAGGTTCCTCAAAAGTGAAAGATTTTAGGCTTTACGATAGGGGAGGGAATATGGTGTTCCTCCTCTATCTCGGCTGTGGGGGTAGGATGCGTGGGCAAGTGACTCGGTTGCGTGGGCAGGAGCTTTGGACTTGGCTGCGGGAGCAGGTGCTTTCTTTGGCTTGGCTGCGGGGGCAGGAGCAAGCTTGGATACCGCAGCCCTCTTCTTTGGTGGAGGAGTCTCAGTTGCATCTTCAGGATCAGCTGATTCCGCCTCACTGGTATCAGCCCTTCTGGCATGGGCTCTTTTCTGGGCTGCTGAGAGGTTTCCTCTAAACATTTTCTTGTTAACATGGAAGGGTTTGCCATGGCGTAATGCAATTCCCTTCACCTCCATAAGGTGGCCAATAACCAGGCCCAAGCCTAATGAGCATCCAAAGGACCCGTCCTCCTTAAAGGTCATGTTCAGCACATTCTGGCAGAGTCTGCTGTAAACAAACTCAGCCCAGTTAACCTTTTTTCCTTGCATGATCGCAGCCATCATGATCAGCTTAGTTTTGGACAGCTGATTGAAGCTTCCAAATTTCATGTCAACACACTTCAAGATGACACCCATCAGCTTGTGATAGTCGTCTTTCAAGAGTTCCTTCTTGGCAGTATAGACCACTTTCGCAGCACACTCAGGCTTGGCAATTTCTTTCCAAGCCGCAGCTAAGTCGACATCTGTCTCATAGATGTCCTTCAAGCCCTCCACGGGCAATAAATAGTGCTCAGCGAGATCTTTGGCATTGAGTTTAATGACCTTGCTATGGACGGAAGATTTGATTTCATCGTTCTGCATTTACATAAAACATTGCGACCTCCTCGAGGTACATATGAGTGTACTCTATTGTCAAAAAGTCCTTCAGGCCGGACTTCTCCAACATCTCAGCTATCTTCTTGACTAGGGTCTCATTGATATCCTGCTTAATCATTCCATCAAAATCCACTAAAGCACCAGTGTGGATTTGCTTTGAGAGCTTCACGAAATCGTACTTTGGGGCCATTTTCAGAGTTTTTACCGATTAAAATACGAAAAACTTGCTTGAGAGAGACTAGGGTTCACACAAGGTTTCAGAGAAATAAACTTCCTTTGCTTGAAGATGAATAGTTCATGCGATGAGAGAGAAATGCGAAGTTCTGTATATAAGGGACGTGAAAGGACATATTTTGGATTTTGAGATTTTTGATCAAAATCAACGGCTAAGATTAGAACGTCAAAACCGCATTTAATTCACCGCATTAAATGCAGCAGCATTTATATCCAATCATATGGCTTACTGTGCAGCTTTTACTGTGATCGTCATTATTACGCTGATGTTATCCTTAAAAACATTCCCGCTTAATTAATACGACTGCGTTTTTATCACTTAGCTCATAAATGATTCAGCTTATATCCAAAGTGACTTAACTCTGCTTCTATCTTCTCATGAAGTGACTCAGCTGTCAGCTAACTAGATACATCTGACTTTCCGATAAGGCTGTTTCACTTGGCTAAAATGTGAAACTTGCTATACTTCCATTTCTCATTTTCTTTCTCTGCTTATTGAGTCTCCTGAGTTTCAACTCAGCTCAATTAACCCTAACTGATTCTTGAGCTCTTAAAACCTTGATTCACATAGAGGCTTTGTGACAATATCAGCTAACTGTTTATCAGTTGAGATGTATTCCAAGGTGATATCTTTCTTTTCAACATGGTCTCTTATGAAATGATATTTGACATCAATGTGTTTTGTCCTTGAATGCAACACAGGATTCTGAGTAATTGTAATAGTACTATTGTTGTCACACATAATTGGAATTTCTCTTTCTTCAATATCATAATCTCTCAGTTGTTGTCTCATCCATAAGACTTGGGCACAACAACTGTCCACAGCTATGTACTCTGCTTCAGCAGTGGATGTGGCAATTGAATTTTGTTTCTTACTGAACCATGAAAACAATCTATTTCCTAGCATTTGACATGTACCTGAAGTACTCTTTCTATTAACTCTACATCCAGCATAGTCTGAGTCTGAGTAACCAATTAGCTTGAATCCACCTTCCTTTGGATACCATAAGCCAACTTCCTGGCATCCCTTCAAATATCTTAGGATTCTCTTAACTGCAGTCATGTGGCTCTCCTTTGGTGCAGATTGAAATCTTGCACATACACCTACTGCAACGGTGATGTCTAGCCTGCTTGCTGTTAGATAGAGCAATGATCCAATGAGTGCTCGATATCTAGTTTGATCAACATCTTTGGCATCTGCATCCATGTCCATCTTGGCTGATGTATTCATTGTAATATCACAGAAGACTTCTCTTCCATACCAAATTTCTTCATCAAATCTCTGGTATATTCTGTTTGACTTATGAAGGTTCCATCCTTCATTTGCTTGACTTGAAGTCCTAGGAAGAAAGTCATCTCTCCCATCATACTCATCTCAAATTTACCTTGCATGGGGTTTGAGAACTTGTCACACAGATCTTTATTTGTGGAACCAAAAATGATGTCATCCACATATATTTGAACAAGCAGTATACTCTCTCCATCTTGAATTCTGAAGAGTCTATCAACTTTGCCTTTGGTGAATCCATTGTCAGTTAGAAATTGAGACAATGTATCATACCATTGTTAGGAAATTTATTGTTTAGATTTTGATGAATGCCATGTAAAACTTAGAATAGGAAGTTGGCACCCCATTCTTGTTGTAAAATGCATTGTAATAAATAGGGCTGGTCAAGCTGAGTTAAGTCAGCTACGCCCAAACATGCAAGAGGACAACTCGGAGACTAGAAGGAAGACTCACGCGAGACAAATGAGTATGGCAAAGAAGAGTAGACGGAACTCTATCAAGAAGCAGCTGAGATGCGGTCGAGTGGAGTATCGCCAAGTCAACTCAAGAAAAGCCAAGTCTCAAGTTGAAGTAACAAGAGTCATCCATGATTGGAAGTCGACTCTAAGTCACCTGGGAAAGCAAAGAAATGCGGTCAAGTCGAGATAATCAAAAGATCCGTTGCACGAAATCAAGAGAATTACTTAAACAAGTAATATCTCCATACCACCTTTCTCTCGAGTGCTCACCCCGAGAAGCGTGCAAGAGGAATGAACCAATGGGAAGCACTACACCGTGTCAGAACTCTGAAAAGGTGAAAAACAAAAACAATTCATATGAGGAAATGGCAATTCCAAGGACTACAACAAGACAAGCCAACGACTGCAAGTGACTTTCAAAAATAAGCCTATCTCTTCAACGGGCAAATTTTTGAAAGATCACTATAAAAGGCTGAGAAACGATTTTGAGAAGGGTGACGGACCAGAACCAAAAACGTTCAAGCAATTATTAGAACTGTAAACCTGAAATATTCTCAATCCTCAAGCCTACACTACGAAGAACATCAATCCAACACTCACCTGTGAAGGAAAGATAACTTCAATCAGTTGAAGAGGAAAATACTTGAAAAATCAAGGGTCTACATTCCACGAAGGATTGTAGGAAGGTTCAAGGTCGAACCAAGTCTTAAGCTTTTGGAGGGCTTCGTGATCAAATCCAAAGAGCTTGAGCAAGTGGGTTGTAGTAGCAAGCAAATGCCTGTGAAGAAGCCGAGTCGCGAGAAGCCACCGAGTGATCAAGGCGTCTCGTGATCGAGTCCCAAAGGATCAAGTCACCGTGTGATCAAGACTTGTATCCGGGTACCGTTACCACTTTGTATACCGATCAATACCTAGTGGATTCCTCCAGAGTTGGAGAAGAGAGGAGTAGAAGAATTACCCCATCTTCGAACCTCTATAAAAATTTCATTGTGTCATTTACATTTCAAAGACTTTAATTCCTCGTGATCTTAATTGTTTAAATCTGCTGATAAATTTGCTATACACTTGATAATTTCTAAGTACTAAACCAAGCACTAAATCCTTGTTTAACCAAACTTAAGGGTGTTAAGTCTTCCATTGAAAACAAACCACAATTGAGTTAATTTAGACCCAATCTGAGTTATTCCATCAATGTGCTCTCGATTGAGTCTCGTTGAGAGACTAACTCTAATGATTAACTAAATTGGTTGTCCACCTAGACACAAACATGTAGTATCAACTCGAATATTTAAAAGGACTAAATCGAAAATTTGGTAAGGTTTATTCAACCCCCTTCTAAACCTTACACTTACACCCCTTGGGACCTACAAGTGGTATCGGAGCGGTTGGTTCATTGAACCCTCCTCCGCACCGTTCTTGAACTAGATCTCCAAACTTTTCAAAGTCTCGCTTTAGTACTTAAACTTTCAAAACTCTTTTTATCATTAAAAGTTATTATCATGGAAGCAAATTTGACACGCATCCCTATGTTCACTATTGAAGAATTTGATGATTGGAAAATTCGTATGCGAGGCTCATCTATCAAAGATTACATGATGAGATGTGGATAGTGATAGAGGATGGGCCACCGCAAATCTTAAAGGTGAACACACTGTAAGAAGAGCTGCGCAAATGAAGGAGAAGTGGATGTTGCTCCCGGACCACCATGGTTGAAAACCAAGAACTGAATGGACAAATGATGACAAAAAGATACAACCTGGACAATGTAGCCAAGGACATCCTTTACAAAACCTTGGACAAAGCCATGTTCAATAAAGTCAAATTATGCAAAACGGCTAAAGAAATGGGACAAGCTAACATTGATTTGTGAAGGCTCGTGAGCAAATCAAAGAAAACAAATTATCGGTGGTCAGTATAGAAATTTGAGAACTTCAAAATGATCTCGGAGAAAACCTGGATCAACTGGATGCTCGATTCACGAAATCACCAACGAGTTATCTCGTGACTTGGAAAGGAATATACACGAAGAAATGTGTATGAAAATTCTAAAAAGTCTTCCAAATGAATGGGAAATGAAGGTCATGGCACTAAGACACTCCATGGACCTATCAAAGACATCCAACCATGAACTATTCCCGGACCTCAAAGCCTACGAGTTTGAGCCGAAGAAGAAAAGACCAGGAAGAGACAGTTGTACCCAAAACAACCGCTCTAATTGTTAAAGATGGGAAGAGAGCGAGGTCAAAGAAGTCATTGATCCGGAAGAAATAGCCCTGATGGTTAAAAGGTTCAACAAGTTCTTCAATAAGAACTACAAGAGAAGAAAGGGCGAATCTTCCAAGACACTCACTCTCTCCAAATCAAGGGAAGATAGACCAACCAAGAGAATGATCATCAAAAAGTCAATATCAAAGGGTGACAATCCAAGAATGGAAAGAGCCGATCAAAAGGCTGAATATCTATCTTTGAACTGTAGACAACCAGGTCACTATGCCATTGATTGCTCATCCTCGTAGTTAACAAATACAGGAATGAAGAAGAAAGAAAGGTCTTGAGAAAAAGAAGATAAGAAAAGAAAAAGGCAATGATGGCTGCAGAGACTCATTGAAATAGCCAAGTCAAGAGAGACAGTGATTCAGAGAGCAAAGCGAAGTGACTACTCAAGTGACTCGAAGAAGAAGCCCCGATTTGCTTAATGGCCAAGGAACAAGATCAACCTGACCAAGAAGATGAGGTACACTCCAACTCATCAAACTCGGACTCTAGTGATAGTGACGTGACACACACACTTCATCACCCACTCGATCTTTATGATTCATTAGGCAAAATGATGAAAGATTTTGAACACATTAAATCCTCACACACACTACTAAATGAGGAAAACAAACTGCTCTAAAGCCAAATCTCACGGTGACTAAGGAGTAGGTACTCTAAGTCAAATAGCCGATGAGAATGAAAGTTTAAAGGCTGAAAATGCTAAGTTAATGGCGAAATAGTTGCCATAGAAAAGAGGAGAATGACCTCAAAAATGTTATTGCCTCATTCACTAAGGCATCTAAATCATTAGATGATCTTATTATGAGTCAAAGAGAATGTGGAGACAAGACAAAGCTTAGGATTTAACTCCTCTCGTGATATGTCAAACTTCAAGAGTAATTTTGGAAAAAGGATCTTCAAGCAATGAAGAGTCTAAAAAATCCAAAACTCTAAATGTTGCACACATTCACTCCAAAGCACAATTACAAGCAAACGGCTTTGGTTATAAAGGAAAAGGAAAACAGACCGATTGAGTGCTACTGAAAGGACAAAGAGAAGAGATTCACCGAGTTCTCAAAGAAACTCCAAACGAGAAAATACTCTGTAAGAAGAAGCGAGCTACCAAAAACCCCAGAAAATCCATAAAAGAAATACATATGATGGGAATGGTAGAAAATATCCAAGCCAAGCCGATTGGAATAATGTAAACTATCGAAGATAGACTTATGGAATATAAGCCCAAATGGCAAAGGCCTAGAACTCAAAGAAAGGCCATTCCAAAAGTATAAGAGCTTTCATCAAAGACACATATGCACCTAGGCACTACACTCGGAGACACCACAATTACCCAAAGAAGGCGATTGCTAAAACTTATACACAGCATACATACGACAAAAGAGACAATTTGTATGAACCTAGAATCCTCAAGCAATTTGCCAGGATTAATTATGATTATGGCATCGATAGATGGCAACCCCTTAGAGTCAAATCATTTGGCTATAAGTTGGTTGGATCATCTTACAATTCTAACCCCTCGGGACCTAGACAAGTATGGGTACCTAAAACTTAATTTCCTTGATTGCGGGTTCAAGGAACAGTGAGTGCCAAGGAACCTGGTATATGGATAGTGGTGTTCCCGGACATATGACGAAATAAGAAGAATCTGTCAAAAATTCAAGGAAGTTAAAGGAGCAAAAGTCATATTTGGAGGAAATGAAGCTCCGAGTGAAATAAGAGGCATTGGATCCATCAAGAGGAACGGATTAGAAATCACGGATGTTGCATATGTCGAAGGACTCAACTTCAACTTGCTAAGCATAAGTCAACTCTGACAAGGGCTATAATGTTGGATTCAACATGGGTGTATGCCAAATCAAGGATATTGAATCGAATGAAGTTGTGTTGCAAGGATGCGACAAAAGAACATGTATGTAGTAGATTGGTCAACCGCTACACACAAGACTGGCTGTCTATTAGCAAAGAGCACAAATTGAATCAAGTTGGTTGTGGCACAAAAAGTCGAGTCACCTGAATTTCAAAACGATTAACAAGCTTGCCAGAAGTAGTCTTGTGGAAGGACTTCCGGACTCGATATCAAGAAGGAGAGTATATGTGATGCATGTCGAAGGAAAACAAATCAAATCTTCATTCAAAGAAAAGACATGTTCATCTTCAACAAGAATATTGCATCTCGCTACATATGGATCTATTTGGCCCAAAGGGGAACCAAATGCCAGATAAGTGGAAAGAAATACACCTTGGTGGTAGTAGATGACTACTCAAGATATACATGGACAATATTCATGTGTAAGAAGAAAGAAACTCTACGAAACTACCACAAAATTGATGAAGAGGATTCAAAACGAGAAGAGCCAAACCATTATCAAAATAAGATCGGATACGAACCGAGGTTTGTCAATGGAATAATAACTCGGTATTGTATTGAAAATGGTATTGGTCATGAACTATCGGCAAAGGACTCCACAAGAATGGAGTTGCGAAAGAAGGAACAGAACTCTCAAAGAAGCGGAAGGACCATGTTAGGCTTTAGGGGTTACCAAAAAGATTTTGGGTGAAGCAATCAACACAACTTGCTACACTCAAAATGTATGATAAAATGACGGTGACAAAGACTCCCTATGAGATTTGGGTGAAAGAAAACCAAATGTTGCATATTTGAGAATATTTGGATGTAAATGCTTCATCCACAACAATGGCAAAGACAATCTAAAGGCTTTCGATGCTAAAGCCGATGAAGGTATCTTCTTGGGATACTCAAATTTGAAAGCAAAGCCTCTGAGTACTCAACAAAAGGACTATGGTTGCGGAAGAATCCATTCATGTGGTATTCGATGAGCCAAATGTAAATGGAGAAGACATTGAAAAGTCACCGATAAGTTGAATCATCCAACCATACGAGAAGAGTCCCTATCTTTGAAGCTGGCCGGAATTATAAACTCGAAGAAGATGAGATAGTTGAATCTCAAAAACAGTGGAAAATTTGCGGTAAGTGATTACGAGAGAGTCAACATAGCAACACACCGCAAGACGATCAATCCAGCTAACATACTCCAACCTCGATGTAAGATGGCTGAGAGACCATCCACCGAGAACTTGTCATTGGAGATATAAGAAGGTGTCAAAACAAGATCGAGAACTCAACAAGAAGCCATGTTCACATGCTTTATCTCGCAAAATAGAGCCCAAAGATGTGTTACAAGCATTGGACGACACACATTGGATTCAAGCTATGCAAGAAGAGTCAATCGAGTTTGAAAGAAATAAAGTATGGGAATTAGTTCAAAGACCCACACATCAAAATGTTATTGGTACTAAATGGGTGTTCGAAACAAGATGAACGAGGAAGGTTACGTGGTAAGAAACAAAAGCGCAAGACTAGTAGCCAAAGGATATTGCCAAGAAGAAGGAATAGATTTTGATGAAACATTTGCTTCGTAGCAAGATTGGAAGCTATAAGGATGTTTCTTGCCTATGCGACTCACAAGAAATTCATGCAAAGTAAATTTGAAATGAGCATGATGGGAGAGCTAACATTCTTCCTTGGACTCCAAGTGAAACAAGCGAAGGATGGAACCTTCATAAGTCAAACAAAATACACCAGAGACTTAATGAAGAAATTTGGTATGGAGGAGAAGTCTTCTCGTGAAAATACCAATGAATACATCATCAAAATGGACATGGATGCGGATGGCAAGCCCGTAGATCAAACAAGATCTGAGCACTTATTGGATCATTGCTCTATCTTACAAAGAAGTAGGCGGACATCACCTTTGATGTAGGTGTATGTGCAAGATTTCAATCTGCTCCAAAAGAGAGCCATATGACAAAGAATAAGAGAATATTGAGATACTTGAAAAGAAGACAAGAAGTTGGCTTATGGTATCCAAAGAAAGGTGGATTCAAGCTAATTGGCTATTCGGACTCGACTATCTTTGGATGCGAGTTGTCGGATGAAAAGCACCTCGAGGCACATGTCAAATGCTAGGAAACAGGCTGATTTCTGGTTTAGCAAGAAGCAAAATTCAATAGCCACCTCTACACCAAGACGGAGAATACATAGTTGCGGGAAGTCACAGCTAAAGTCCTATGGATGAGACAAAGACTAAGAGACTATGAAGTTGAGGAAAAGAAATTCCAATCATGTGTGATAACACAAGTGCAATTGCAATCACTCAAAATCCTGTGTTGCACTCAAGAACAAAGCATATCGATGTCGATATCACTTCATAAGAGATCATGTTGAAAAGAAGGACATCATCTTGGAATATATCTCAACCGATAAACAATTGGTGACATCTTCACAAAACCATTATGTGAGTCAAGATTTGAAGAACTCAAACATGAGTTAGGGTTAATTGAGTGGTGACACTCGGAAGAATCAAAGAAAAGAAATGGAACACTAAAAGGAAAAAGAGTGAACTCACAAATCATTAAGTAAATCACCAGTATTGGAAAGACAATATACCAAGTCATTGTTAAATTGAGTCACTAAGAGAACTGTGAGAAGAAGAGTTAAATCGGCTAAGGGATAAAATTTGAGTCACTTATGAGCAAAGTGACAAAAATGCGGTCGTTTTTGCTAAGCGAGAATGTTTTTAAGAATGACGTCGAATAATAATGATGATGTGTACATAATAAAGCCGCACACCAAGCTTATGATTGGATATAAATCTTTGCCGCATTAAATACGAGACATTAAATGCTAAATAGGCGTGCAAAATCTAAACCGTTGATTTCGATCACATTTCAAAACCACCCGCACGCCCTTTCATAAACCATACTTAAACCTTTTTCGTCCGTTTCTCTCACACACTACCAAAACTGTTCATTTCTCTCTCTCGGAAGCAAAGGCAAAAATCTTCTCAAAACCCTATCTATCTTCAAATCAATCTCTAAGTTTTCTTGATAAAATCCTGAAAAATGGCACCAACCTATGATTTTGTCAAGTTAGGAAAGCAAATCCACACCGGTCTCTTGGATTTCGACGGCATGGTGAAACAGGGGTCCGATGACACCCTAGTGAAGAAAATCGCCGAGAAATTGGAAACGTCTGGCTGAAATCGTTTACGATCTTTGGAATATCCGATGACCTATGTGGAGGAGGTCGCACGGTTCTACGTGAATCTTTGAGATTCACGATGAAGGGATAAAGTCATCTGCTCACGGAATGCGGCTCACCATCTCTCGCCAAGATTTGGTGAACATCAAGCTCACTACCAACGGAAGGAGCATCGAAATTAGCGAAGGCGATGTAAACACGTCAGCTTTGCTTGGAAGGAAATAGCCAAGCCCGACTATCTTGATAAAATAATTTACACAGCAAACAAGAGATGGCCAAGGAGGATTATCACAAACTGTTGGACATAGTTGCCAAATGCATTGACATCAAATTTGGCGGCTTTGACCAATCAAAAAGCAAAAAGTTGATCGTGATGGCGATCATTGAAGAAAGGAAAATAAATCGAGTTTTGTCTCACAAAGGGACTATGCCGAATGTGTAGGAACAAATCCTTCAAGGAAGATGGCACATTTGGAGGATCCTAGGATATGGCACGGTGATTGGCCGATGATGGAGGTGAAAGGAGTCCTCTTAGACATGGAAAGGCGTTCCATGTTAACAAGAGGATGTTGAGATCAAACCTCTGCGGCGCACGAGAAGAGAGCCTACGCCAAGAGAGCGACACGAGTGAGGGGAATCACCGACCCAAAGATACAAATGCTTTCCTCTCCACCAAAGAAGAGAAAAGTTTGCCCGCACTGCTAAGAAGATCTCTTTGCTCTCAGCAAAAGAAAGTCAAACTGCTCACTTCCCCCGCAAGAGTCACCTACCCCTGCCCGTGTCTCACCTTTGGCCCGATGGCGGTCGAGAAGGACTCTCAAATACCTTCTCCCGATCGTCAAAAAGAGGAGAATCGATAAGCGAGACGGCCAGCTCCTCGAGGAAGAAAACACTACACGCCCCCGCCCAAGACTCGAAGAAATCGTCTCGGACCAAAATCCCTCTGGTACAAACTAGAAGACGAAGAAGAATCATCAAGCGCTCCGAGCTTGAAAAACCGGTTGAGTCAGCCACTCAGCTGGAACAAATACCAGAAACTGCTGAAGCAGTCGAGTCCCCAGATGTAATTGATGAAACAACTAAGTCTGCTGAAGGCGATCAGCAGAGGCAACCTGAAGAAATAGCTGTAGTCCGCGCAGCTGAGACACAAGAAGAAGCTGATAGAGCTGATAGTGATGTGATGATCCTATCTCCACCTTACCCAGACATCCAAAATCGTCTGCGTGAGTGGAGGAAATGGAAATTGAGTAAATCAAGGGAACAGTTCCAACGGCCCGAGTTTATAGAAGAAGAAGAGGAACTGTTAAACTTCCTTGGCCTAACCACTGTGATCCCAAAGATCGATGAAGACAATCTACCGATATCTTGCAGATCTTCAAGGACAAGGAGAAGGAAAGACAGGCGGAGAGGAAGCTGAGGCACGTGAGAAAGCCAAAGATCTGCCCTATCTCCCGCACTACCCGCAACACACACATCCTCTCCTTGATGTCTTATCGACGGTGATGAGGATCCGGACTCTGCTGCCGCCGCCACGAAGAGTTGCAAATGCAGCAAGCATTGCACGAATCCGAGAATCCTTCAGGAGCAAAGATTGATGAAGGGACCAGGAGAGTCCTCGAACACAAACTGAAATTGATCCAATGGGAGTGGTTGACAAATCGCCACTGTTGTTGCTGCCACCACTTCCCCACTCACTCGGAAGAAAGCAATAAGGGAATTGGCGATGAAACGGGATAGTGGGGACCCCAGTCGAGCCAACCCCTATTGAAGGTGTTTTACCACCTGCCCAACGGTGAACACTCAATAGAAACAAAGGAGTTTGGAGACAAGTGACCCCATTCCAAGTCACTCGGCTAGTACGCCCCGGTGGGGAAACTCCTCCCACTGCAGCAAGGTCGGAGAATGATGCAGATGACTCAACAACAAATCCAGGAGGCGAGAGTAGAGGAAGTACAAACACTAAACGAACAGCAAGTTGTCATCAATGAAGCTCAGGCAGCTTGAGATCAACTGTTTCAGTGAGGTGCCAACTCGCTCGAAGGCTAATGACACTGCTGATGCTTTGTCGAGGCACGAAGGAAGGAACAGCCCGGGAGTTAACACTCAGGCGGTGAAAGTGTAATCCATGGGGTTGAGACTCCAATGGATGCCACCACGAAGACCCTAAGACAGGTGACACTGTCGAAAGGGAGGTCCAAGGCCTCATTGCTGCAGTCGAGACTGCAGGAGGTAATGAAGGCCGGAGGTTGAGACTTCCTGGGGTAAAGAAGCTGAAGTAGAGAACATCCTCCGCTATCATCGACCCATCTGAAAAGGAGATAAGCGCGCTTCATGATTCCCAGGATAATCCCGATGTAACCTTTCTGGGATCGGAAAGCGACGAAGAAGCTGAGTCATTCCCGTGACACTCCAAAAGACTCAGCTGCGGATGTTCCAAGCACGAGCAAGTCTGATCCCCAAGACTACTCGTCAAACCTTTAATTTTGATGATGAGCCACCAATGGAAATCTCATCATCATCCGATGACGCTTCGATAAGGCCGAGGACCACCCACTCAATTGGAGAAACCAGTGAGACCAACGAAGGCTGTTGAGACAACGAGGCTCGGCAAGCTGGGTCCACTTCACAAAAGACCCCAGTGAGACAGTCCACTGCGCAGGCTCCCAAGCTGCAGCAGGTTCGACTCAAAAAGGAACTTCACGCACCTCTCATCATTGAACAAATACGCTTGGCCGTGATGATTCCTTTATAGAATCTTTTCCTTTCTCTGGAGGTACAGGACCTCCCGAAGAGTTAGAGAACGAGCTTCGCGCGCTTCCATAGACCAACTCTGTTATTCCATCGTGTACCATTGTTCCAAATGATTATGACTTTGACGCCGCATGGCCATCACCGCAACGGAAGAATCACCAAGTCCGCGAAGTGTTCAAGCGCATTATTTGCCGAGATTGAACGGATGGAGAGGCATCGAGGCCTCTATGGACATGCGGCCCGGACAACAGATGCTAATCTTATTGCCGACTTAAGAGGCATAACAATCGGGATCGGGAATGGTGGCAACAGAAGAAACAATGCGTGTGGAACAAGTTAGATACTTCGAGGACATTGTTCAACAATCTGCTTTGGTATGGAGAGCCGAGAATCTTGATGCAAAACGAAGTTGAGAGAGAACACATTGAGCACATGCATGAAGCTCACACCTGCGAGATAAAGGCTGTGCGTGAGCAAAATAAGAGTGATCTCAGCGTTTGGAAGAAAACATGAATAGAAAATTCGGCCTTCTCATGGATGAGATGAAGCTAATTTCGTGAGTCAATCTTTACTCGTCCGAATTTCGTCTTTGCATACTCCGCAGTGACTTCGAGAGCACGAACTTCGACTATCGCGAGCTCGACTTCACCTTTGCCGATATGTTTCGAGGCGTTCCTCTCTCCTTTGATGATGCGAAAAGGGGAAGAGAATACCTTAAAGACGAAGAATCTGAAGCTAAAAAGAGGATCACAAGCGAAGGGAAAGACATTGAGGAAGCGGCTGAAACAAAAGAAAGGAAAATCATGTTGAGGGGAAGGATCGAAAGATGTGACCTTGATGATTGCACAAACCCCAACAAGGTCTTGTCACACGGTGACATTATCAACAAACTCCACCGCGACTCTGCCACTCCAACACTCGCTATATCTATGGTGAAAGAGAAAGACAATTGAAGCGGGGATGGAGGAAGTGGAAGGAAGAATGGATGCCCGGGTTATGAACATCTTGAAACAACATGGAGGCATTCCAAAGAAGACGAGACACTTATGCCATCTCGGATGTCGGAGGACGAGCCACGATCGGTTGATGAATTTAAAACGCCGCATCCCGAAGGATACTTTGCAAATATGTTTATGGCTCGAGCTTGGGACTTGTATTGGGAAAAGGGTCTCACGTTATGTGAAGAAGGACAGTGACGACGGACTACGTGATCCTCTCTTTGGTCACTCGCCGGCCACTTTCAGTGGAAAGAAAGAAGACCCCAGAGACAATACATGCCCGGAAGGTAGAGGAAGAAGCGATGGTGGAGGAAGAGGTTTGGAGACTGGCCTCTCGCCCAAAAACATTGAATACGTAGATCCGAGGCAAGAAAGGAGGGGATCTCTTTGGGCTGTCTTGACCAAATAGCAAATTTGCAAGTGGCTAAAAGTAATCTTGAGTATAAAAAGAATAGAAGAAGAAAACAAGAGACAAACTTCGGCTATGGGAGGAAAGACAAGAGAGATTAAGAAGAGATGAAGCGCCAGGAAGGCATATGAAAAGAAGAAGAAGAAGCAAAATTGACGATGAGAAAAAGAGAAGAAGCGAAGATCTTGAACAAGATGAAAGAAGGAGACATCGAAGGAGATGAAGTGTTCTTTGCCCACCCTTCATGTATTTTATGATGTAAATACATACTATGTAAGTTTTTACGCAATAAAGCTATAAATTCTTTATTTTCTGTGTAGACAAATGTTTGCTCACGATACACCTGTAAACAGGTTGTGTAAAAGAACAAGAATGTTATGATCAATAAAAAAGATTGATTCTCGCATACATTCTATGTGAATACACTATCTCAGTATGTATCTTTGCTATTTGCATTTTTGAATGGTTTAAGTTTTGGCATCATCAAAAATGGGGAAATTGTTAGGAAATTTATTGTTTAGATTTTGATGAATGCCATGTAAAACTTAGAATAGGAAGTTGGCACCCCATTCTTGTTGTAAAATGCATTGTAATAAATAGGGATGGTCAAGCCGAGTTAAGTCGGCCTACGCCCAAACATGCAAGAGGACAATGGAGACTAGAAGGAAGACTCATTTGCTGAGACAGCTGAGTATGGCAAAGAAGAGTGACGGGAACTCTACTGAAGAAAAAGCTGAGATGCGGTGGTGGAGTATCAGTCAAGTCAACTCAAGAAAAGCCAAGTCTCAAGTTGAAGTGACAGAAGAGTCATCCAATGATTGGAAGGCGACTCTAAGTCACCTGGGAAAGCAAAGAAATGCAGTCAGTCGAGATAAGCTGAAAAAGATCCGTTTGCTTGAGAAATCAAGAGAATTACTTAAACAAGTAATATCTCCATACCACCTTTCTCTGAGTGCTCAGTCGAGCGTGCAAGAGGAATGAACCAATGGGAAGCACTACACCGTGTCGAACTCTGAAAAGGTGAAAAAAACA